>OX578143.1:138121195-138213695 GCA_951213105.1 Amaurobius ferox | reverse complement strand
TAGCGCCTCATTAGTGGGATAATAATTAACTGGGTAGGGATTGTAGAATATAGTAACTTTAATACTTTTCACGGCACCATTAGCAAAAGTATAATAATGTTGAAAATACATGGGTCATGAGTTAGATTGGTTTTAAACTTCTAAAAGAGAATAAAAATAAAACATATTTAATACTAATAATTTTATAAAATATTAGTTTATTATAATATATAAATTTTAATTTTTTATAATAATTTATCTAAAAATTGCTATACATATTAAGTGAAATAATATCAAAATTATTTTATTAGATATGATAAATTTGTTTTACAATGTTGCATTGGAAGTTAACTAACTTGATTTCCATGAAATATAAATTGCAGATTTTCTTTTCATGGTGATAAAAATGAAAAATCTCCCATGTTTCTTGATTTAAAAAAAAAAATAACAATTATAAGCCATTTCTACAAAACAGTGCTTATACTCTGAATGATGCAAAAAGAAGCTTCATGTTAATTTCTGTAATCAATAAAATGAAATAAATTCAATTTTCTGAAAACAAAAATATTTCAAATAAATTCCAAATTTCAATTTTTAGAGAATATTCTCGTTCTTAGAGAATAATCTTTTAAGAATATTCTCTGCTCAGATTTTTAAATATTCCTATCTTAATGAAACAGAGATTTAACACTGTTATTCTAAAAATAATTATTAAAGTTCAATGATGAAAAGTAATTTTCTCATTTCTGTGAGCATTCAAAACATTTGAATGTACTGGTATAGGTGATAGTATAGTCACCATCATCAGCTTAGCAAAATGCATAGAGACAGCCCGTGAAGAAGTAAATGGAAAATTTAATTTTAGAAAAATTATTTAAAGTTTAGTTAACAAATGTTATGTCAGGATTCAAACACACATAACTTCTGTGTTAATTTATGTAATGTCATCTAATTTATTCTAAGTCATTTAATTTCTTAAATTCTGCCTGGAAACTCCCTCTGATCAATTATTTGTGTAATTTATATACGTCTGAGTTATTTAATCTTTTATAACTTAATCTAAAATTATTATTTTGATCAAGCACTCACAAAAAGCCATTTTGCTATTTTTCACAGAGGTCATCGTCTGATGAAATTTATCGTCTGATGAAATCCAAGTTCAAGTTTTGCTTCGTTTGTGAATTAGTATATAGCATGCTGAATATATATCTAAAAATATTTTCTTTTTCTGTTTCTTGCCATCACTTATGCAGATGTTGTGATCAAGTCTTGACGAGATGTCTGACTTTTGTTTGATTGCTGTGAGAACAGTTTTGACTGTTGAAGATTTTGTTCTACGATATTCTAAAAGCTTTCTTTGATGTCCGTGTTAAGCACATAAATAGTTTTTGCACTATTTTGCGGTGCACACTTCTATTTGACACTGCTTTGAGGTTGCTGACCGGGCTCATGCCCCGGTGATTTTTGTTGTCCTCCACGGATCTTGGGAACTTACTTTAATTGGCCGGTTCTTTGGGGTTCTTGGGTGGATGTTTCCACTGATTACAATTTCTCCTATGGAAGTGTTGCCCTGATATGACCGGGGATGATCCGAGGTCATGTCAGATCAAAGATTTGGGGACAATGCCTGTGGGGGATGATCCGAGGTCATGTTGGGTTGTGTGCATGATGATTCTGGGAGGATAGAGCATCATACTTCGGCTGCTTTTCAAAGTCGGGCTCCCGTAATACTCTTGGATATAGATGGGTGTTCCGGCTGCCTTTTCGTGAGGCGGTGAGCCCCATATTCTCACCTGGGATCGCTCATGCTTCTTTACCTGAGAGGAGATGATTTTCTGGCTGAGGCCATGAGCGCTTATCCGGACCATGTGACTAAAGCTTAAAATTCCCATTTTTAGCTAGTAGCCACTGGCTGGTAGTTCCATGATGTTTAATGGCCAGTTGCTGACAGCTGCAAAATGTGTGAAAGCCCCAGGCCGTCCGGCTCGTCCAGAGGACTTGGAGCAACTAGATGGACGACCGGAGCTGCAAAATGTGTGATGTTTTTTTTTTTTTTTTTCAACTTGCTTAATGTTAAGCAAAATTGTGTGTAAGTATGTTATACAATAACTTAAGAATTTGCTGTTATTACTCACTTATTTATAGATTTATTATACAGTAAACATAAGTCACTATATGTCTGTTGGCAAGAAAACTCCCCTTAAGGCCCTATCACACTCAAGAACTTTTGTAACAACCAACTATTTCGGACAACTTTTCCCCCAATTTTTCAGCGAAAAAGTTGGCGATAGGGTTATTGACAGTTTGAAGAAGTTGTGCTAAATGACAAAACTACGGCGGTATGTTTATCGCCTTTTGGCGACAACTATACATTTGTACATATACTTTTCGGCAGGCAGCGCGTTCTCGCTTAGACTTCGGCAGTAAAACAAGACTTTTACTTAGTGCTTCTTTTTGTAACCTTTATTACTTTGTAATTATGACTAAATTGCTATCAGCTGCAGGGAAAAATCAAATATGCCTTGGCATAATTACGCTAGGATTATTCCTGCTTAAGAAGAAGAAACAAAGTAAACCGAGAAGGATGTGGACAAAATCTATTGTAAATTTTTGATTTGCTCTTTTTTATATGGATTACTTCAGATATCAGAAACTTAAACAGATGAATGAACATTAAAAAATATTTGGATTTGTTACACATCCGTATAAAAAAGCAAATAAATATTTATTGAAAAATATTCACTCTATTTTAAGATACAAAATTAGTTTAAAAAGCGATATTGCTGATATTGACTGAAATGAAACAAAGAAAAAGAAAACGTAAAAAGTATTTAAATTCAAGAATGTCGTTATTAAAATATCATGTCTTAAACAAATTTAAGTTCATTATCATTTTATACTTGATTTTAAAGGTTTTCAAATACGTATCTATATTAAATATCCGAAGATGTTCTTTGCTCATTTGTAACGTTTAAAATAGTAAACTTTCAAAAATTATTTTATCTACATTTATTAGTAATTATGTTTTAAAATAGATTTAAATGTACATTCCATCTATAGCTGGTATAAAGTATACTTCGAAATAAATTTTTATAAGCATTCAAATTTAAAAGAGTAAACTTTTCATATTTACATACAAACTTATTTTTTTTATTAAAAGTAAATGATTTTCAAATGTATTGTAAATTTCTAATTGTCTATGTGCGTTTAAAATAATAAAAAAATTCTTCAAATGTTAGCATTAAATTATTAAAATTTCAACGTAGTTTGATTTTTGTTTTTATTCTAATCTAAAATGTTCAAAATTACATGTCGAAAGATAACTACTACTTGTATAAGGATGTTCGATGATTTCTGTCTAATTTTACATGCACATTTTATATTTGCTAATTTTACAAGCACTTTTTTACTTAAGAATATATTCCATCTATACCTGGTATAAAGTATACTTCAAGATATTTTTCAAAGTAACTTCGAAATAAATTTTTATAAGCATTCAAATTTAAAAATAATTTACTGATATAAGATTATTTTGTATATAGAACGTAAAATAATTTAAAACAAAAAAATTCTGTAGATTATTAAAGAAAAACTGTATTTGAATATTTTAGCAACAGATGGCAGCACTTGGATTCGAACCAATCCCAGTCGTTTGCTGAGCTGATTTTCTACCACCCAAGCCAAAACTTCACATTTGAAATGTACTAACAAATTATATCATGCAATGCATTTAGTGTTATTTTAGAGTACTATTTTGAAGAGTAAACAGAATAAGTTTTCAAGTTGTTTTAGCATTGCAATAGAAGGATAAAAAAAAGTTTATGGAGAACATACATGAAAATTCATTTTCTAAATTCTGTCTAATGTTTTTTTTTAACGATTCGAGAAAGAGAACATAATTGTATTCGTTAAAACGAGGAAATTCCCATAGTGTAGTAAATATTCAAAAACAATTTAAATTAGGATCCTTTGTGTTTTGTGATGGAATCACTTTAGTTAGCTTATTTTAGAAAACTGATGAAATATGTATATATCGTTTTTAATTTTTTATCTTTTACTCTGTACCTTTTCAATTATCGTGATATTTCGGTCTTTTTTCCGTTATATTATCAGACGTTATGAACGCTTTTATTTTAAAATTTATTTATTTCATAACAAATAAATTCTTTATCCTCTTAAAGGAATTTGATTTTTTTTTAATATTTCGACGTTTTTTAATTTAAGAAATGTTGTTTTGTATCACTAGAAACATAACGTTTTATTACAATACTCGAATTTTCCGATCACTGGGGGGAAGGGGCGTGAACAGCCTTTGATCGTGGGTAAGTTGAAAATGGAAACAATTTAACCTTGAATTTATAATAATTGTTAACAGTTAGCACTTCTCAAAACACAACTAAGCAAACATTTTAGGAATCCACACATCATCGTCAATGAAAGATGAATAACTTATAACAGGGTATAGTTAATCTATAAAAGGAAATCTGAAATTGCTTTGAGCAAAAAACTGGTGTGCATCAAGACTTCAAAAATTGTGAAATTCTCGCGATCTAGCTTTAAAATTAATACGAAGTATGTTTGGGGTAGTACCCTTCAAACGCACTATTTTAGTCAATGCTACACACAGTCATAATTTCCGTATGGTCGTTTATGGACTGTGCATATGTAGATTAAAGTAGTACAATAATATATAACATTACAATATCAGCAATTCAGCTTGGAAAAGAATTCTCTCTTCCCCAAGGTTGATGTCCTTTATTTGCGCCAGACTCCCATATTTTAGTTCACTCGTGCCAATCCCGAGCCGCAGCGTATTCCCGAAACTTTTATATATAGATTAATTCTTTTAATTTGTTACTATGAAAAACATGCTATAATGAATATTTAACCAATAAATAAATTCACATGCTGAAAATAGCGAGGGCGAATTTTACGCACTATTTTTATTTTAGGGAGTGATTTTAATTCTGTTCATGCATCCGCCTTCAGGAACCCTTTTAAATTTGAGGTAGGTGTAAAAATGATGAAAGCCCTATTAGTATGTGTAAAAATGAGAGGTATCTAGATCGAAAAGATGCTACACCACGGCATGTCACAAAACATATTAGTGATTACGGGGTGGGGTAGATAGAAATGTGGATTGCACTCATTCTCGGCAGCAAATGCAATAAATTATGATAGCTTTGTAGGAGAGAACAACTACGGAAGAGTCATAGCAGTATCGTAGCAATTGTTGACAGATTTTTTTTTTACCCCACAGGTAGGATTGTTTAGGGAGAAGAGTCATTCTCTATTTTCAAGTTTAATCGCCATGTGGTGACTGGCAAGTGGGAATTTTAAGTTTTACATGTGACCTGTGTGGCACCTCTGGTGTGCCTGTTCCTTAAAGTTTTAAGGGGTGATAATTTTGCCAGGATCTCCGCTGGTCAGAGTAACAAACCCCCCTTTCCTCTTTTCGGGCAGGATTTTGCCCCCACTCTTTTACTTCCTTTTCGACATCAACTTGGCTCAAGGTAAGTCTTTAATATTCCTGTTTTCGGAACCCTGATGTTCCCCGGCAACTGACTGTTTTTACTACCAGATAACGACCCTCCTAAACGAACAGTGAGCTCTACCTTCATTTGCATTTATTGATGGCTCACGAAACTAAATAGATGTATTTCATTGATTACTTTAACAAGAAAATTAATCTTGTCTTCAACATTTATGTTTTAAGGAATCATTAATTTACTAAATGTTCTTTTGAGTACCCGATCCCCTGTTGACCATACCTCTAATTTTAATGAAGTTATATTTAAAGTTCTTGCCACTGATATTTATTATATTGAATATTATTACTATTTTTAAGCTATGTGAAAGTTTGTGGCATTTTTTTAAAGGTTCATTTGTGCATCTGGGTCCAGTGCGTAAACCTAATAAGGATTAATATTCTGAAATAATGTTCTAAATTAACTCCATTCTTAATTATGCTTCAATAAATGCTGATTATTTAACTTCAATTAATGGTGTGCTTATTTGTTTATCTTTGATATTTATTTATTTAAATTAATTTTGATGAAGATGATCCTTCAAGGTAAGAGATTTATTATTTAAGTGTTGTTTGTTTTACTTTGTTTTCTGGCAGGTCATCTTGGAGATTTATTTCTCCAGACAGGAAAGTGAACCCAATTTCGGCCTTTTATACGATCACAGGTTTGTAGTGGATGGTGCTGGTGCTTGTTTCTAAATTCTAAATTTGAGGTCCAGATTCTGCCTTTATATAAATGGTTGTACACGATTCTTTTTTCCATAAACCAGGGTTCGTACACTTTTAGAGGGGAAAAAAAAATCAAGGACTTTTTTCAGGAAGTTGAAAAGAAAAAATTCCTTTATAAATCCATATAAACAGCTTTGAAATACTAGCAAAATATTTTAAATTAATAATCTGTCATTAATAATCTGTTTAAAATTAATAATCTGTCTTAATTAATAATCTGTCACGTATAACACGTTCCTTTTGGTATGTATTAAGTTTTTTATTTCTCGATAAATGATTGAGTATTAAATTACGAAAAATGCTCTTGCTCAAATTTGTATACCAACTTATAATATAATTTATCTTGATATCAAAGGAGTTCTTTTTGTCATATAATTTAAAGTAAATTATATCATTCTCATTATATTGAATGCATATGTCCAAAAAATTTATTTCATTTTCTTTTTTCATATAAGTTTCTATTAACTGCAAATTCTTTGGGTAAAAGTCAAAATCACATTCATAAAGAGAGTCCAATGTACCTGTCAGCACGTCATCAACAAATCTAATGTAGAGCAATTCATTTAGTAAATGTGTGCACTCTTCATACTTATGCAGATAAATATCAGCTAACATTGATGTGCAACCCCTTCCCAATGGGATGCCATGTATTTGTTGGTAGAAAGCTTTACCATTGTGAAGAATATTTTCAAAAAAGACTATCTTAATTAATGATTTATACTGATTGACATTTATAATAGACTGTATCATAATAAACTTCATATGTCTCAATCATAATTGCAAAAAGATCATTTAAGTCAACGTTATTAAATAAGTCCTTAAAATCGTAACTTTTTAAATACAGACATCCAGGAATATGCTTTAACTTTTCAATCACTTCATAACTATTAGATACCATAACAGCACCCTTAGATTTAATCTTTAACATAACAGGTTTTAACAATTCAATAATTTTTTTATTGGCTATTGTTAAATATGTGTTGATTCCCACAGTAACTGGTCTGAATGCAACAGGGTTTTTATGCATCTTTGGTATCATTACCAGATATGGAAATTTTATAGCACCGATTTCAAGACCTATTCTTTTATACAATGCCCTAATTTTATTTTCTACAACCATACGTGATTGGCCTATGTTCTTGTACATGTTCATATTACCATAGCTGTTGTTCAGTATATTAACATAATATTTCAGACATGTAAATTAGATGGAATTTTATCCACATATGTAATAGCATATTCCTTTCTCAAAGTATCCAAAAAATCTTTGTTCAATTTGTAACCAGGTACATATTGGTTATCTGGACGATAATAATATATAAATTCCTTAATTATACATTGTTTCCATGCTTTAAAGGTTTCAGTTGACATACTGCATTTAATAGCAAGTTTATATATAAAATCATCTAAGTCTTTATTAAAAGACTATATAATAAAATTCCTGGTTTCTAAAACTTGTTCCTAGTTTAAGATAGTCTATAAAGTCATCAGTTCCTAACAAGCCCAAATCACCGGTTACCACATGTCCATGATCTTTATTGATGTATAGACTGGATCTGCAATTACAAATTTGGTTATCATACATATCCAAATGTTGTCCGACTTTATTGTAGTTAAAGATTTTTCTACCATTTGTTTTAATGTATTTGTAAGTGATACAAACATCAAGATTCATTATAGGTAAAAGATTAAATGACTATTGGCATTCAAATACAAAAGTATTACTCAAAGTATCTTTTCTTATAAATGGAACGAGCTAGATCCACAAGAACAATGTCACCAAATTTATTGCACAATATTATATATGAAAAGTGAACATGTTTTTCAACAGTTAATATATTTCTTTTAATTTATGGGATTTTTTGATACATTTATCTGAAAAATTTGCAATATCTCGAGAACGGTTCATGCTAGCATTCTAAAGTTTGTCAATTGTTTTCTAAGGAAACATTATATAAGAAATGTCTATTTGCATAACATTATTAAAGGTTTTGATTTTTTTAAAATTTCACTCAAAAATTAAGGGGGGGGGGGGGGGGTTCTGAACATTCGATTGCGTTTAAAAACAATAGGCTTCCAGTATTCACGAATTGTGATCTTTGTAATAATTTCATTCGAACCGCTCCATTCGTTCGTGACATATCATCTCCATAGACTCACTGACACACACACACAGACATCACCTCAAAAATGTTTGATTCGTGATCAGGGATGCTTGAAACGTATTCTCCCGTCAAAAACTCAAATTCGAATTTTTGACTGTGTCAAATAGTTGTTATTTTGATAAAAATTTAAAGCAATAAAAAAACATAACTTTCATCACCAGACTCAACCAAAATAAAACTCGGAACAAGTTGAGCATCGAATTTTCATTAGTTCTCTGAAGCTTCAATAGCAATTTAAGTAAATACATCCGATATAGTTGCACAACTGCAATAGCCAATAAACTTAACCTCCCTCTCCTAAATGCAAGTAAAAAAAGCTGGAACTTCTGAAGTATGTTAACTTCCAACGTGCTTCTATACCAAGTGGAGGTGAATTAGAAAAGAAATAAATTGTTTTGTCAGAAACAAACAACGATTTCTGAAAACTGAGAAAATGCTGATTAAAGCAATTTTCACAAAGTGCAGTTTGATGTATATTAAAATAGGTATAAGTTATTACACAAAGGCAATGCTAGGCATATATCGAATGAAGGAAAATGTTTTAAGCTGAAGGTGTTTCTATTTAACGTCCTGGTAATGCTATTTAAGGAAATCCCAGTCCTGACTGGAGTGATGCAGTTGGCAGTGTTTCTTTCAGGACTTTTTGATCTGGGGGTGAATGAAATTTTAGGAGGGGTAAGTTTTTTATTTGTTCTATATAAATATATCTAAATTCTGCGTCACATAAATAGAAACTAGGTTAATGTAAAATGTCTCCAGGAGGGGCGTCGTCCCTCAGGGGTATGCCCAAAAGAAACATTGGCAGTTGGTAATATGCTTAGACGTGATTCTAGAAGTCCAGGATCAACCCCTAGTTAAGGACGATGGTTCTTTTCATACAAATACTTGAAAACTATTAAAACTACGTTTAAATCAACATACAACACAAAATTAATAGTATCAACCGTTTTAAAAGGCATAAAACCACTTTTTTCTGCAGGACAAGCAAGAGGTGGAAATTTTTCTCGTCAAAGCAGGATTAGCAGTAAAAACTCTGATGTGGGCAACACAACTTTCCTTATATAATGCAATGAATTTACTACTTTTACAGTTAAAAAAAATGTTATTCTTATAGTAGATACTTACATTATTTCCAAGATATTGAATTTTCTTCAATTAATCATCATTTTCATTGATAAGATTTTTGTTAATTTAGCAACATTTAAAAAGGTTGCTAAGTTAGTGACATTCCGCTAAATTCATCGCAAATTCTCATCAAGCGTTATGGATGGAGAAATAAGTTATTCTAACAGCAGATAAATGACTATTGCCGTTCAAATACAAAAGTATTACTTAAAATATATTTTCTCGTGAATGGAATGAGTTAGAACCATGAAAATGATGTCATCAAATTTATCGCATGATATTACATACGAAAAGTAAACATGTTTCTCAACAGTTAATATTTTTTTTTAATTTATGGGATTTTTTTGATAAATTTATTTGAAAAATGTGCAACATCTCGAGAACGATTCATGCTAGCATTCTAAAGTTTATGTCAATCGTTTTATAAGAAAAAATTACATAAGAAATGTCTATTTGCGTAACTTTATTAAAGGTTTTTATTTTTTGATGATTTTTCAAAATTTCACTCGAAAATTTAGGGGGGTTCTGAACATTCGATTGTGTTTTAAAACAATAGGCTTCCAGTATTCATGGATTGTGATTTTTGTACCAAATTTTATTCGAATCGCTCCATTCGTTCGTGAGATATCGTCTCCACAGACTCACTGACACACACAGACATCACCTCGAAAATGTTCGATTCGTGATCAGGGATGCTTGAAAAGTGCTCTCCCGTCGAAAACGCGAATTCGAATTTTAGATCCTGCCACAATACTTTCCTTATACATTATGTATATAAGGAAAGTAAAAATAATAATAAAAAAAAAGTGTTAAATTCATGTCTGTAACCTCTGTTATCTTATGTAACCTGTTATGAAAAATAAATTAATTTCTATAAATTTTGTGTATCAGTTTTCACACAATCTACGAAATGAGGGCTGCACTCAATTTGTAGCCTGACAACACCCAAAAGCCTTAGCCGTGACTTGCGCACATAGCTGAGGTGAGCGATCTGTTCGACTATCAAAGTATACTTATCTATATCTGTAATTTCTAATCCAAATAGAATGATTTAGTTAACAGAGATAATAACACAGCAAAGACCTTGATGAATGTTCTTGTGCAATGGAAGAAGTACGAAGCAGGTTAGAAGAAAACTCAGTTCACTTTATTTTGTGAATAAATAAATCACGTAACACAAATTACACATCTTGGTAAACACTATGCCGATAATAAACAATACTTTGTACAATAGAGCTCATAAGCTCGTATAGACTTTTCTTTAGTAATTAGCAGAACTTTACTGAAGCATTGGCAGTAATAAAATACTCATTCTACCTCAATCACTTGCGTGCATTTGCAGCCACCATTGTCGGTATCACACTTGGCCAAAAGTTTCATTGGACAAAGCACTGGTAAACATTCTCACGACTTCACACACTTCTTGCGATTATATCTGGACAGAATAGAAGCCTCCAAACGCGCTGTTTTTGCCATCGTCGTTCATAATTACTGTATGATCATTAATTAACTGTACATGTAAGTTGATATAGAACAATACATAATATCGCAATATCGGCAATTTAGCTCCAAAAAGCATCCTCAAGGTTGACGGCCTTTATTTGTGCCTGGCATCCCCAGTTACAACGTATAACCGAAATTATTGCACATAGATTATTTTTTTTAATTTATCATAATGCAAAATACGTTATGAATATTTAACCAATAAATGTACAAGCCAAAAATAGCGGTTGCATTTTTCGTGCACCATTTTTATTTTAATGCACGATTTTAATTCTGTTTGAGCAACCATTTTCGGAAACAGTTTAAAATTTGAGGCAGGTGTAAAAATGATGAAAGCCTTATTAGTACAGTATGTAAAAGTGGGGGCACTCTGAATTTCGGTAAGAAGTTACTGGGGTCAACTGATGCGCTGCACCCAGGCATGCCTCAAAGTAAACATATCCGTCCCTTAAAAGACACCTAAATATTATGGGTGTCATTAAGGATTCACTTTGCAGAGGATGTAATTATAGCGAAGAAACCACTGCACACATACTCTATGAATGTGAGCTGTTATCTGCCCATAGGTTCGAACAGTTGGATCGACATGTGATCAAACCCTGGGAATTGCATGACATTCCTGTCAAGTGCCTATTGATTATTGCTTCGGCTACTGGTCTCTTTTCTAAGCGACTTTTTTATTTCAGGGGATAGTACAATAGACCTCTGGTTGCTGTGCTGAGATCTCTTGGAGCCACCCACCTTCATGTCATTCATTCATTCATTCATTCAAACATATCCGTGATCTCGGGGAGGAAGGAGATAGAACTGTGGATAGCACTCATTCTCGGCTGTAAGTGCAATAAATTAACAACCGTAGCAGTATTGTGGTGATTTTTGATACATTTTTCTCGCTCCCCAGAGGGACAGTTTAGGAAAGAGTCATTTTAGGCCGCACCAGAAGAGTCAGCCGAAAGAAGTCATTTTAGACTATCGCAGTTAGGCCGATCACGATTTCGTTAATTGCTCATTTAAGTTGAATCGCCATGGGCGAGTGGGAAGGCTGGGTTGGGGAGAAATAGGATATCTAAGGGATATTCACCCTAGGAGGGGGAAATGAAGAACACTTTGATACAGGTCCTGTTTATCGACGTCTAATTTGGGTTTGGCTTAGAGGGATTAGGCTAATACGTGCGGGTGCTCGTGAAACTCGAAATAGATTAGACACTTGACGTTCTGGTACAGAAACATGTACATTTTGCAGGTCACCATTTTTGGCGATAGTCATTACATTTTAAGGTTGCCAAGAATAATTCCAGTCACCACTGGCGATGTAGTGATTGCTAATCTCAACCTTTAGTACAATGCGATCCCTGTGATACAGATCCTAACTTGTCCATATACTGAGTTCTCTCATATTGATATTTTTATTCTTTACTTTCCTAAACTGAGAGACTATTTACAATAATATATTGCTTTTTTTATAGTTAAGTACACAAACCACTATTTTTTCTTCAAACTATATTGCAATTTTTTATTAAATTATATCCCCTGTTTTTATCTTTTAACCTCTAATAGAAGGTCTCCAGGTTTTTGATGAAAATATGCATTATTCCCTGCTTTTTTTTTACCTGGTCTTTTATTCTCTGACATTTCCAGGTTGTTCCTGACCCATATGAACCTGATAAAATTCAAGCACTATTCAAGGATAAATTTTTATTTTGACATATTTTATACTGGCTACCCCAATTTACAACTTTTGAAATTAGTGATGTAAATACACTACATAGTACACCTTGCTAAGGAATGTAGCAAAAACAAATTCTTAGCTTTTGTCGGACCAATTTGGAAGATGGTGCCAGAGATTGACTGCTGATTGTTGAGCAATTCCATTTGGACAGCCAGAGTCTGAAGTAAACTAGTATCAAACTAAAATTTTGGAATGAGAGAATAACAAAAATTAAGAACTTTTAAAGGACTGTGAGAACCCTGAATGAGTTTTTCTTGAGATTTGAGCAGATTTTAAACTACCAAGACCCCATGAGAAGTGAAAGCCATGAGGGAAATATAGGGGTTCTCAATCTGCATTATATAGCCTTGTGCTGTATATCACGGTATACATAACAGTACTACACAATTAAGATAAATGTGAACAAAGATGAAGATTCTATTCATGAAATAAGTATTAAAAATAATTATTGTTGAAGTAACATACGTAAAGGCAACTGTAATAACTGTACATATAAATATCTAAATAATATATAATAAATGTCTTACCTCTGCAGTTTATTAACAACAATGATTTCACATTCATTTGGTTTAGGAAATCCTTCAGTAAAAGCACCTTTAGCAGGGGGAGTGGGAAAGTTCATAGGTCTAGGAAAAATATCATTATATAATTTCATAAAATAGTACAGGCAATTAACAAACATTTATTCAAAATTCATGACTATTATATATATTAGGATGTATTTAAAATTTGAGGTATAGAAACAATAATAGGCATCAAGTGTACATCAGCAAAATTTTTATTACATGTAAACATATATTCCTCTGCTAGCACATCCCAACAAACTGACATACAAACATTTGGCACCGTGAATAATGCGTAGCCTGTCATTAAATAATTCACAATCAATCATTTATTTGACTCAAAGTTTGTTCATCTAATAGGAGCTCATATAAGCAAGAGGTGGTCACCTCTTTATGAACAAACTAGTATTTAGATTTGTCAAAGACAGGGAACTGACGTTTTGACGTTTTATTTTGTTTAACAACATATTGCATTTAGAATATAAAATAGTTGTCGTAATTGAAAATCCAGTTTAGTTAGTTTCTGTAATTGTCGATGCTATATGTATGTAAAAATTCAGCCTTCGAAATCAAGAGAGGCTTCAGGAAAGTCTGAAAAGGATTTTCACAAAGATGTTAAAATCAAATTTTTTTTCAGACAAATTTGTAATCTAAGATACGAACATAATAAAGACTGTATGATATCTTACATAATAAAAGGCAATGTCTGTCAGTCTGTATGTCTGTGTTAGGCACTTTAGGCCAGGGGTCCCATTTCAGCGAGAACCCGCGAGATTCTCGCGAAATCTATAAAAAATCTCGCGTAAAAATTTAGACTGTGCGAGAATTTCTCTCTCCAGTTCCGGCCTAAAATTATTATTTCCTTCAAATTGGATACCGGAAAATTGGAAATCCGATGCTCGATGAGTCATCGGATTAGATATACAGATTCGCGGTGGCCAGGTCGCAATAGGCGACTAAAATTATTACAGTAAGTCGCCGTTTCTGGAGACCGAAATTTCTCCAGAATCCTTTCAATCCCACGGCCAGTAGATCAGGCCGATTGCTTTGCGACTGCAAATAGCGATCACCGATCAGTCGCCTCGTTGTTACGAATCGCGGGCCGATTGCCGTGAGGTCGCGGACAGCGATTCCGTAGTTACGTGTGAATAGCGGTCAATCGCGATTTGGGCACACTGAAAGTACTACGTGTTTCTAATTAGAGAGATATTTAATAGAAAACTATAAGTGTCTCCCCCGCTTGTGCAGGTCGCAAATTCGATCAAATAAAATTTTGCTCTTTTTTTTTTTATAGGATTCTTTCACGGATTTGAATTATGCTCTTTCCGAGTAATTCCCGCATTTTTCATGTTTTGCTCAACAATTTTCTTCTTTCCACGAATGAAAATTCTTTCCCCCGTACATAGTATGTCTACCAGGTTACAAAAATCCTGAAAATGTCACAAAATTTGAACAAAGTAACAAATTTTTTATCAGAGACATTCCTTTCTTACATCTGAAAATCTGTTTCTTTGCAATTGCTAAAACGGCGTTCGCATACGTCGATTCCCACAGTTTCTGAGGAGAGATGACCAATGATATCTTTTTGCCATTTTTACAATATATTTGCATCGACTGAATTTTTTTATAATTATTTCGTTTAATATACAAAGAATAAAAATCAAACCATTCTTCTACCGTATTATTAATAAAATGAAGGGTTATTTTGCAGCAGCATCACGAAAATCTGCATTTGTACGTGATCCTCGGCATACCTCGTATAATTTGAAAAATATTTCCCCCTTTTCCATCTGTTTGCATCAACTACAGTGTTTGTAATTGTTTCGCGTTTTATACAGAAAAATTATTTTACAAACGTATTATTTATGAAATAAAGGGCTATTTTGAAAAAAAAAAAAAAAAAAGTCGACACTTCTCAAACAAAATGATCACATGACTGGCTTGAGATTGAACAAAAAGACGATGCAACCCTTATGTTCTGTAAGTTTTGTAAATAATACAAAAAAAAGAATCCATGTTTAAACATCAAGTCAAAATTATTACCTAATTCTATTTGCCTAGTGAAATAGCTTTCATCGATATTCGCCTTCAGCGATCAAAAATCGTTAAAGCTTTTAATTGCTATTGCTGCATGAAAATTGATCATAAAATGATTTTAAAAATCAAAATATAAAGTAAATACAGTCGGCCCTCGACTTTTGCAGTTGACAGACAAAAAAATCATAATTCGCATGAGAGTCATTTTACATAAAATAACCTATGTAGACGTTTTTATGTCAGCAAATAAAATCATAACGTAAGCATGGGGGAAGTCAGGAATTTGATTATTTTTGCTAACAAGTGGGGGGGGGGGGGGGGGGAGGTATAAAATTACCAATACTTAAACGACTCCTAATTAATTTTTAAAAAGAATGTTAAAAGAATGTTAGTTTTAAGAATTAAAATATTTAAATGTCGAAGAATATGAGTTATAGTTAATGCTTACTTTTTTATTACTTTCTAAATTAACATGGTAAAAGAAAAAATTCTCTCCTTATGACAAAAAATCTCTCCCAAAATTTTCTGGAAGGAGAGAAATTCTCCCACTCTTTTCCTGACTTAGTGGGAACCCTGCTATAGGCTCAGTGACCGTGCATCGCAGAGCTACGAAATTTGGCAATGAGAAATCAGGCGGGAGGTACATACGTGAAAACCGATTTTTAAAATTTAAATTATATAAATTTCTTTTATTTAAATGTTTTATTAATTTCGACCGTTTTTTTTTTTTTTTGCTTTTTCCCTTTTTTTCTCCACCATCCAGACATCGTAGAAAAAAACAAATCACACAACCGGAAAGAGCAGACAATTGCTAGTAAAAATATATCAATTTCAAATCTCAGAGACAAATTCTAATATTTTTTAAAGATTTTAAAACAAATGTCACTTTCGGTTCAAAAAAACGAACTTTCATTTTTAAATCCTCGCATCGGGAAAAGTTTCGCTAATTTCGACTAATAATTTACATTTTTAGAAAGCTCAAACATCAGGCATTCTTACAAGCTCAATTTGGTCAAGAAATAATTATAAATAGCCGCCCGATCTGGATTTTAAAGAAGTAATGATTTTAAATTTCTCGGCGAATTCTCGGGAAGTTCCAATTTTTCTCCCACGTGTGCGCGCAGATGTAAGGGAGGTGGAGGGGGCGTCACAGTGTTTCCATGGAGAAAAAAATAAATTAAAAGAAAGTTACAGAGATTATGCATTGGGTTAGACGTTATATTTTAAATGATGGTATTAAGAGCTTAGCATATGGTCATATGAAATTATTATATTTATTAGAAAAGTACGTTATATTTTAAATGATGGAATTAAGAGCTTAGCATATGGTCATTATAAAATTTAAATGATTGAATTTTGGTTTTAACATCATTAAACTAAAACAAACTTTGTTAATTCCAAGAGGTTATCACAGTTTACAAAAATTAGAATAAATTCACTTTACAAATCAATTTTCAAGAACCCCCACTAGAACATTATTTTTCATCTTAAAATTTCATTATTAGTTTTGACGTCATTAAACTAAACCAAACTTTGTTAACTCCATGGGTTTGAGGGCGCGGTAACCCATTGGTTAGCATGCGGGAATTGCACTCGGTAGGCCCGGGTTCGATTTCCGCCAGTGCCAAAACTGCCGCAGTGTTCATGCAGAGTACGATCATGTTATACATGTGAGTCCATAAGTCCTTCCGAGAGGTTGGTGGTAGGGGAAAGAGGGTATGGTCCCTGTGGATGCCTCCCCCACTGGGTTCCGGTCTCAATTGGGTGACACTTCCTGGCCGTCCAAATAGTTACCTTACATGTTGTTTCTGGTAGGTCGGATGGTCTGGGTCTCAACAACTCTATGGGATTATGGAGTCAGCGAGTTTGCCACAGTCAGAATTTTCAAGGGTAGCGAACAGGCTGGTCGCCGAAGACGGCTAGTAAATAATAAAAGGTAATGTCTGTCTGTCTGTGTGTGTGTGTGTGTCTTATACACTATAGGCTTAGCAACCGTGCGTCGTAAAGCTACGAAATATGGCAATCGGAGACCCGGGGGAGTGGGAAAGTGACACGTGAAAATCGATTTCTAAAATTTGATTTTGTTGTTATTTAATGTTTTATGCGATTTCGACTGTTTTTTCCCCTTTTTTCTCCACCATCCAGACGTCGTAGAAAAAAACAAATCACACGACTGGAAAGAGCAGACAATTGCGAGTAAAAATATATCAATTTCAAATCTCAGGGACAAATTCTAACATTTTTTAAATATTTTAAAACAAAAGTCACTTTCGGCTCAAAAAAACGAACTTTTTTTTTTTTAAATCCTTGCGTCGGGAAAAGTACCGACAATTTTGACTAATAATTTACATTTTTAGAAAGCTCAAACATCAGGCATTCTTACAAGCCCAATCTAGTTAAGAAATAATTAAAAATGGCCACAGGATCGGGATTTTAAAGAAGTAATGATTTTAAATTTCTCGGCGAAGTTCTGATTTTTCTCCCACAAGCGCGCACAGCCGCACGGGAGGTGGAGGGGATGGCATGGTGTTCCCATGGAGCTTGTGCTTTGGGTTAGAAAATTACGTGATATTTTAAATCAGAGGTTGCCAAAGTGGTCTATATAGACCCCCAGGGGTCTATTTAACAAAAGCGGGGGTCGATCTGAGCCAGGGGGTCGATTGGGGGTCGAAGAAAAAACAGTTCTTAATACGAAAATCACACATACGTAATCGCGATGATCGTAAAATTTGTGAATTTTTTTATAATTGACTTAATATCAGTTTCTTTATAGAACATAAATTAATCAACGAATATTTATTCGGGTGAAACAAGTATTGACGTACCAGCGCGCAGTGGCACGAACTCTGCACTTCTGGATGAGCTTGCTGAATTATTATCGGATCTTGAAGCAAAGACGCTTCTTAGAAATTTAACAATAAGCAAATTTTGGACAAATATAAATATAATGCAAAAATATGTAAAACTTTGTGAAATAGCTCAACCGTTTATGCTAGCATTTCTAAGTTCCTATATGGTTGAAGCCGGCTTCAGTCACGTAAATTCAATCTTAACCAAGTACAGAAATAAATTAAATGTGGAGCTTCGAGGGGATTTAAGATTAAAATTGACTAATTTTGAACCAAATATAGCGAACCTTGCAAAAATACACCATTGGACTTTGTGAAATAGCTCAACCGTTTATGCTAGCATTTCTAAGTTCCTATATGGTTGAAGCCGGCTTCAGTCACGTAAATTCAATCTTAACCAAGTACAGAAATAAATTAAATGTGGAGCTTCGAGGGGATTTAAGATTAAAATTGACTAATTTTGAACCAAATATAGCGAACCTTGCAAAAATACACCAGGCACACCCATCTCATTGATTAAGAAGCAATAAATCTGTAGTTACTTTACTTTTTATTTCTACTTATTTATAATTACGCATTATTTAATAAATATTAAGGTTTTTTAAATTATATAGGGGTCGATGATCAAAAAAGTTTGGTTTTTTAAATTATATAGGGGTCGATGATCAAAAAAGTTTGGCGACCCCTGTTTTAAATGATGGAATTAAGAGCTTAGCATATGGTCAATATAAAATTGAAATGATTGAATTGGATATTTCAATTGTATGAATATTTTAAATGATGAAACGATGGAATGAGGATATTTTAAATGATATTATGTTATATTTTAAATGATGGAATTAAGAGCTTAGCATATGGTTATTATAAAATTTAAATGATTGAATTATGGTTTGTATGGTTTTGGCCTAGGGACAATTAAAAGCCGAATTAGTGTTTGCTTTTTATAAGGTTTTTGGCTCATTATGCTGGATTGAATTGTGGCGATGTATTATGTATTATGATTGAATTGTGGCGATGTATTATTATAGTATGACGGTTGAGGGTGCGGTAGCCCAGTGGTTAGCGTGCAAGAATTGCACTCGGTAGGTCCGGGTTCAATTCCTGTTACTGCGAAAACTGCCGCCGTGTTCAGGCGGAGCACGATCACGTTAAACATGTGGGTCCGTATGTCCTTCCGAGAGGTTGGTGGTAGGGAAATGAGGGTAAGGGTCCTGTGGATGCCTCCCCCACTGGGTTTCGGTCTAAATTGGGTGCCACTTCCTGGCCGTCCAAATAGTTACCTTACCAACAACTCCATGGGCTTATGGTGCCAGTGAGTTTGCAATGGTCAGAATTTTCAAGGGTAGCGAACAGGCTGGTTGCCGAAGGCGGCTAGTTATTAATAAGATATGCTATTTAACCCGGCATGGGCAAAACAATTATTAATGACACTTTTAGTCTAGAATTTCACTCATGATTTCTTTACCTCAACCTTATTATTCACCTTATTTATTAACAATAAAGTTATAATTATAAATAGATAACATGAAACCATTTGCTAAAAATTGAGAAAAGCCTAATTTTAGAAACTTTCTCACAACATGCCTTGCAACATGTGTTTCTACTTTTTCCTTTCTTTACGTTAGTAGACAAACTAATATTCGAGTAGACAAAACCGCTTATAACTGGAAGGCGATTTGAAGAAGTCACATTCGACCTGCTAGGCTAAATTATTGTTTGTATAAAAAATAATTGTTTGGCTAAATTATTGTTGGGGCATATATGGCCAATTTCACGACATTTTCGGGATTTTTGTAACCTGTAGACATACTGTGTACTGGGGAAGGAATTTTCGTCCGCGGAAAACAGGAGCAACATACGAAAAATGCAGGAAGTACTCAGAAAAAACATAATTCAAATCCGTGAAAGAATCCTATAAAAAGAAAAATTTTATTTGATCAAATTTGCGACCCGCGCAAGCGGGGGAGACACTTAAAGTTTTCTATAAAATATCTCGCTAATTAAAAACACGTAATACTCTTAGTGTGCCCAAATCGCGATTGACTGCGATTCACACTTAACTACAGAATCGCGGTCTGCGACCGCGCGGCAATTGGCCCGCAATTCACAACAACGAGACGACTGATCACGATTTGCGGTCGCGAAGCAATCGGCCCGATCCACCAGCCGCGGAACTGAAAGGATTCTGGAAAATTTTCGGTCGCCAGAAATGACTTACTGTAAATCTGCATCTCTAGTCATCGGGCATCGGATTTCTCGGTATCCAATTCGAAGGAGAAAATAATTTTAGGAGATTTTTTATGGATTTCGCGAGAATCTCGTGGGTTCACGCTGAAATGGGACCCCTGCACACACCATAATATATTTTTTTTTTATGTAGTTTTTAGAGACTATATGAGACAGGGCAGAAATTTTTTTGAAAAGGACAAAAAGAATCACAGGGTGATTACAGAAACTTAAAAACAAAATTCCCTGAGTTCCAGAGTATTTTTCATGAAATTCCCTGATTTTCTTCAATCATCTGTTTGCATAAGAATTTCCCAACCACACTTATAAACTTGACTAACTAAAAACTGATAGACAGATAAATGAATATAAAAGATAAATATAAAACATTTATATATACTGTTGGAAATAATCAATACATCGCGATTCACGTTCCTGTGCGTTTATGCAAATTTAATATGAACGACTCTTCCCGTTCACCGGCGTGAACCGTGACGTTTTTCAACATGAGGTTTCATGCAAATCAGTTCTCAATGCGTACGCATCTGATTTGCATATCCGAGGGCGTTTCCGGAACTGTCCATTCTCGGATATATAAGGCAGAGGTTTCTTGAAACAAGCAGATCGATCGAGTGATCGATAGATCAGATCAGACGACGTCTTGAAACGATCGAGATAGACACTGATGGTCTGATGCAGGCAGACAGAAATGTTTTTGACAGAAGCACTGCGGAATATCGTTTGACGACGGTTAATAGTCGAAAACGGATGCAGATGTGGTCAGTTTGGACCAGCATGTATTGAACGTTAAATTTACTTACAAACGTTCGGAAGCCGCTTTAAATATTTTCCTGATGTTCTATCCTTTGGTTTCCCTTTGCCAAGTGTGATACATTCAATGGTGGCTGAAATACACGCAAGTGATAGAGGTAGTATAGTAACTTACTACTAAATGCTTCAAGGAATCTCTGTCTAGTCATTTACAACTGCAAACCTTTTTGTACATAGTATATTTTGATGTTTTACGGCATGGAAAATTAACAGGTACGTGTAATATGCCTAGTTGTGTTTTTCACCAAATAAAGTGAACGAAGTTTTCCTTTAAAACTGGACTTGTGTACTTTCATGACCCAGCCAACACTTATTGAATCTGACAGTGCGTGCTTTGCTATCTTCAAATTTTTTAAATTTCGTCAATATCTGACAGACGGTTACGGGGCCGGTTTAACGCCCAATAGAGTCATAAGTGTAAGTATTTTTAAAGAAATCGTTCCAGTGTTCAGATGGGGGCCGCACCTGGCACCATTTTGAAGTTCGTGTGAATAACGAAACGCAACAGTGCAAACGTAAACATTGTACAAAAGAACTTTTACTTCTGCTTCTTCAAAACTACGAGTGGCCATGGAGGCAAGTAGAACGGAGTTGCTGACGCGGGACAACTACGTCACCTGGCGTACCGACATCTCATTCGTCCTCAAGGGAGAAAGATGTTTCGGACATGTAGATGGAAGTGTTAGGCCTTTAGAAGAAGATGCCAGTCATCGTGACTACGATGATTTTTATCACCGGAAAGACCGAGCATTAGCCATCATCTATCAAAGTTTATCCTCGGAATACAAGGAGTTGATAAACGTCACCGACGAACCTAGTCAAGTATGGAATACCTTGAACGAACATTTTCAAGTGCCTTCCAGAGCCAACCTGGTGAGATTACTAGACGAATTCTTCGACATCCGGCCGGAGCCAGACGAGCCTGTTGACATTTTTTGCTCAAGACTGCGGAAGGCCGTGACGAGGCTTAAAGACGCGAAACACCCTATTGAAGACCTATATGTTGCATTCCAAGCAATAAGATATCTTCCGGAAGAATTCCGAGAACGTTCCGGAAGAATTCCGAGAACGTTCCGGAAGAATTCCGAGAAGAATCGTTCAACTTATATACCGCTGGAATGACTCGGACTTCAAGCTCAGCAAAATACAAGCAGAGCTAGCAGCGGAGGAGAGCCGGCTCAGACAGCAAGCAAGCGACTTTTCCAAAACTGTGAGTTTAAATTCTGCATATCTTATTTCTTAGAAATGTGTAAATAGTGTAAAAGTGTCTAAATTTAAATTTCCAAATGTATCTCATAAAGTGTCTAATGTAAATACTTCTAGTAATATTGTAAATAGTTCTAAAAGTAAAAATAAGTGTTTTAAGTGTAACAAACTAGGTCATACTAAATTTAATTGTCCTAGAAATAATGGATCTAGCATTGTGGAATTTCTTGGGTCTCCACAGATTGAGGCTAATACTGTAATCGATCCTAGCGATAGACTCAGCTGGGTAGTAGACACTGCTGCTATGCGACATTTCTGTAATAACATTAAGTTATTTTCAAAATTTAATGAGTGCAAAGGCACTTCAATGTCGCTAGCAGTAGGAGATGTCGAAAGTCCAGTTGAGACTATCGGGACGGTGGAAATGTATGTCCAATTTAAGGATAAGCAAAGTATTATCAAATTGGAAAATGTTATGTATTCTCCTAAACTTAGGAGAAATTTATTAGCTGCATCTGTTCTTGAGGAACAAAATTTTAGTTTTAATGGAGCTAATGGGGTTCTATGGTTTTTTACACCTAAAGGGGAGAAATTCTTTTATGCAAAAAGAAAGGATGGGTTGTATTTTTTAAAACCTAAGTATAGTACCCAGGAACAACATAACTTAGAAACCCGTCAATCTAAAGATAGGGATCGAGATGGAGACAAGAAACACAAAAAGGATAAGAAATCCAAGGATAGGGATCCTAGTGCTTCCAGAAAAACACCTAAAGTAAGAATAGCACCTAATCTTAAAGAAACTAAATTTAAATCTGACAAAACAAAAACTAAGCAGAATAAAAATGTGAATAGTTCAATATCTAAGCCTAGCAGTTCAGTAACTGAACTTAATAGTACAAACTGTCTTTGGCATAAACGATATTGCCACATAAACGCTGAATATCTCCTCCAAACCAGCAAAGTTTCTGCTTTAAACGGACTTCCTAGGCTTAAATACAAAAAGTTAAATTGTAAATCGTGTAAATTGGTTAAGTCTAGGAGAGTATCGTATAAACCCACCGGTAGGATAAGGTCCACTAAACCATTGCAATTGTTACACATGGATGTGTGTGGTCCCTTACCCACAGCCTCATATGGTGGGAACAAGTATGTCTTAACTATAACAGATGATTATAGTAGAAAAGTTTTTGTTTACCTCATGAAACAGAAGTCAGAAGTATTTTCACATTTTAAGGAGTTTCAGGCCAGAGAAGAAAGGCAGTTAGGTACTAAAATTCTATGTATCCGGACGGATAATGGAATGGAATTCTGCCATGATAAGTTCAAAAATTACCTGAGGGATATCGGTATTAAGGCTGAGAGGACTAACACATATACCCCACAGCAAAATGGAGTATCAGAGCGATTTAATTTAACCGCGTTTGACTGTGTTAGAGCCATGTTGAACGACAGCAAATTGCATGACAGATTCTGGGCGGAAGCAATATTGTGTTTTGCATACACTAAAAATCGAATATGTCACAAATTTAAGACAAAAACTCCACATGAACTCTACAGTGGTAGAAAACCTTCAGTCAAACATCTTAGAACCTTTGGTTGTAGAGCATATGTAGGCAAACCCAGTCAGCTCAGAAAAAAGTTAGACATGAAAGCTACAGAAGGGGTGATGGTAGGCTATGCTACTAAAACTAAAGGATATAGGATATTTTTGTCAGAAGAGAAACGAACAATTGAGACCTGCAATGTGAGGTTTGATGAGGGTGATGTAGTGGAAGGCATCCTGGACCCAATTTGTCCCAGAAATATCTCCTTAGGGATATCAAGAGATAACCTTTCAGAATACTCCGACGGGGAATATCAGAGAGAGCAGTCTGATGGGGGGGCAGGAGAGAGTGATGACACTGGTGACGATCCGTCTGAATCCAGTGAGGAAACGGACTCTCCTGCTGACTCCAGTATGACTCCTTGCTCGGGTATTGCTTGGCAGCGAAAGACGGTTCCAAGACCCGATGGGAGTAGAACCGATGTGTATTATTACACTCAAGGAGATAATAAAAGGCTGAGGTCGCACAATGATGTTAAGAACTATTGTGAGAAAAGGAATATACAATTTGATCAGCAACTGTTTAATTTTCGGGAAAATAAAGGTCTTAAAAGGGTCAGAGGCAGACCAGAAGCAAGCAATATTGAAATAAATATACCAAAAGGGTACAACGCTGCTATAAAATCTTCCCAGTCCGAAAAATGGTGTAAAGCTATGGATGAAGAAATGGCCGTAATGCAAGAGAGGGGTGTCTGGGAACTAGTTCCTGCATCCACCTCACTAAAGCATATAGGCAGTAGATGGGTCTACACCATTAAGAAAGACGAGAATGGGAAAATCAAGAGGTTTAAAGCTTGTTTGGTAGCCCAGGGGTATGGTCAGCAAAAGGGAGAATCATACGATGAAGTTTTTAGCCCTGTTGTTAACTTCAACTTAATTAGAGCATTCTTCTCAATTTTCGTATGCATGCTTGGCTGGATGCATTTCCAATTAGATATCAAATCTGCCTATCTCTATGCTAAATTGAGTCAAAAAGTATATATGAAACAGCCTCAAGGTTTTGTCAATCAGGAGCAGCCTTGTTTGTTTGTTGAAGAAAGCCATTTACGGTCTTCATCAAAGTGGAAGAGAATGGTTTAATGAACTTGACACCAAATTAAAAGAATTAAATTTTTTAAAACTTCAATGGTGTAATTGTGCATATATTTACAATAGCAAAGTTCTTATACTTAAATTTTGGATACTTATAATTAAATTTAAACTAAAATTTAAATTTCTGAAAGCTGATACTTAAGCATTGAAGTTGTGTTGTATATAAATTTCTACTTGATGTGAAATGTTGTTGTTACAATATTGTCGACAATACTTAACTATTTTTCAGATGCTATAAGTACTTATGCATTTTATTTTAAATTTAATAATGATATAATACTTTAAATTTTTCCTTCATTATATGTTTGATAGGATACTGGGGGCCTTGGTGTTTATTGATATACCTTGGTTTCTCAGAGTAAGATTTCTTTTGCATATGCATTGAGACTTAAGGATTTGCATGAGGGGGCCGATTGTTGGAAATAATCAATACATCGCGATTCACGTTCCCGTGAACGGGCGTTTATGCAAATTTAATATGAACGACTCTTCCCGTTCACCGGCGTGAACCGTGACGTTTTTCAACATGAGGTTTCATGCAAATCAGTTCTCAATGCGTACGCATCTGATTTGCATATCCGGGGGCGTTTCCAGAACTGTCCATTCTCGGATATATAGGGCAGAGGTTTCTTGAAGCAAGCAGATCGATCGAGTGATCGATAGATCAGATCAGACAACGTCTTGAGACGATCGAGACAGACACTGATGGTCTGATGCAGGCAGACAGAAATGTTTTTGACAGAAGCACTGCGGAATATCGTTTGACGACGGTTAATAGTCGAAAACGGATGCAGATGTGGTCAGTTTGGACCAGCATGTATTGAACGTTAAATTTACTTACAAACGTTCGGAAGCCGCTTTAAATATTTTCCTGATGTTCTATCCTTTGGTTTCCCTTTGCCAAGTGTGATACATTCAATGGTGGCTGAAATACACGCAAGTGATAGAGATAGTATAGTAACTTACTATACTAAATGCTTCAAGGAATCTCTGTCTAGTCATTTACAACTGCAAACCTTTTTGTACATAGTATATTTTGATGTTTTACGGCATGGAAAATTACCAGGTACGTGTAATATGCCTAGTTGTGTTTTTCACCAAATAAAGTGAACGAAGTTTTCCTTTAAAACTGGACTTGTGTACTTTCATGACCCAGCCAACACTTATTGACTCTGACAGTGCGTGCTTTGCTATCTGCAAATTTTTTAAATTTCGTCAATATCTGACATATACTGTATAAGATAAGCAGAACACAAAAAAAAAGCGTCTCAACTTTGAAGCAGTTTTTTGAATGAGTTTTTCACATAAAGAGGCAAAGCGAGTAAAAATAATTTAGTACAGTACAACCTCGAAAATCTGGACTCGTCCGCCGATTCCGGATTTTCGATTTTTCCGGATTATAGAATTTGAATAAAATTCAGATTTGATATTAACTAAATACACTATAAAGCACTACTTTTAGTAAAAATAATGGCAAAAGTTAAGTTAATCAATTAAAACATATTATTTAATCTAAAAAATAGGGCAAAAGAAATTTCTAAGAAAAAATATACACATTAATAATTTAGAATGTGTGAATGAAACGAAATGATAAAATCCCATTTTATCATTTCATTTAAATATTTGAATTAACATTTGTTATTTCATTAATTTTGGTTTATGGGAAAGCAGTTTTCTTTATCCTGTAGATGGACATTACTTCTGCTCGGTTATAATGCTTCTTTGTTCAAGACCTTTAATTGCATGATCGATTGTTTGCATAAGATTATCAATGGGTATTTTTTCTTCTCCACATTTATCGTCACTACTTCGATCTTTTTTATTTAATATCATATCGCGAATTTCGCCATCATTCAATTTATTTACAATTGGCGCATCATCATCAAAGTGCAGAACTTCCGTTATATCGGCTTTGTCGAGATTTAATGACGTGCCGGAAGATTTAATGCAGTGCCGAGATTTAATAAAAATCGAGGATTAGCACTTTTAACGATATATTTAAAGGTGTAAATGTGTTTAAACCGTTTTCGCTATTAACGAACGAAAAACAAAAAATAATAACTTAAAAGTTTTATTTATTATCTAGCATCTATATAATGTTATGTTTAAAAAGACTGATGACTCTGAAAAAAGTAAAAACTTTATTAGTAATAGTCAAATGTGTAAAAAATATCGCAGTAGATAAAATAAATATCTTTTCCAAAAAAGAAAAATATCTCTCCTCTCAATGATTATTCTAAATTACGATGAGTCATTACTAGGTTACAGCAGCACCCGGACGTGGTGGGGCAGGGAAAGCGAAGAAAGGAATTTGCTTAGTTCCTAATCGTAAACGTAGCCGACTGTCACCGGTAGCAAGCCGACCCCTTTGAGAGGTCTGTGTGTTAATGACCTTGTTGCTCGGTTCTGTGCAATACGATATTATTTAGTTATTTATTTGCTATTTATAGTATGTAAATATGACTTTCTAAACAAAAAAGGCAAAATATACAGTCAATTTCAAGCTGACACGTTCGACGAGAACGAAAAAATTGTCAGATATCGGGAGGGGGAGGAGATTCTGAAGACAAAACAGAATACATTGAAGAATGGAAATTGTACTAGGAAGTGAACAAAATAAATTTCCGTAAGCGTTAATATGAATTCTCGGGATTTTTAGATTTAATTGAACATCTGTGATAAAATGTTACGATAACGTTTTAAAGTGTTTAATATTAAAAATTACATTGTTTCAGAAAAATGTCTTTTTCAATAATGATAAAAGGTAATTTTGATAATAAAAATTCCGTATTTAAATAACGATGTATATTTTACGCGAAATAATTCATCAGGAGTTGTGACTTGAATAAGGAGGAGGAGGGATTAACGCTAACAACGCAATTCACTCTCCAACCACGAGCCTATCTAAACTTTCGTTTCATTTCCGGGTTCAGAAAGTCGACCGGAAAATGCGGTAAAATATATAATCTTAGGTATAAAATAAATAATCTTACCCTGTTGTTTTTTAAATCCGCGACTTCGTCAGTCCGGGGGAAAAAAAAAAAGCGAAAATTTGGAAAACGTCCGTATTTTAGAGGTTTCCGTATTTTGGGTGTCCGGATTTTCGAGGTTGTACTGTAATTTAAACGTGTTTTTACATTACATCATGCAATGGTTTTTTCAAGTTGCTTCATATTAGTTATGCAAAATTGTGTTTAAGAATGTTTTAAAATAATTTAGAAATTTGTTCTTATTACTTAGTACTTATTTATAATACATTTATTGTGCAGTAGACATAGGTCAAACAACCAATCCTTCTCCCCATGTCTTGAGCTGATGACTACTTTATCAAGGTATCACTAGGTCTGTTGGCAAAAAAACTCCTTAGTGATACTACTTTTATACAATCTATTATGTTAGCAAGAAAACTCTCCTTAGCGGATCTACTTTTATAGAATCTATTACTTGGATATTAGGGTGTCTACTAGATTTATAAAATGTAATTTCATAACTTTTTCATGCCCGTGTGGCTATTTTTCATGACCTGAATAAAATCACCTGTAATGTTCCTTAAATTCATTCTAACACATACTATCACTGTGACTTTATCTATATGGCTACCATAATTTTTAATACATATACAGTTCACGGGAACGAAATATGTTCAAACGGACAAATGAAGTTCGAGGGAAATTTTACAGGTTTTGGAAAAATTCTTTTAAATAAAATAAATAAGATAAAATCTAGTAAATTATTTAAATTATAATCAGTTAAAGATAATTTTTCTCCTGAAGACACACCAATCACAAAAATAAAAAATATTGTCAAAACTTTACACAATTTGTTGGGGAGATTTCCCCTGAATTTCTTTGCCTTCTAGAGAAAATTTGTTAACTGACACTTTCTGAACCCTACAGTTATTAAGATTATATTTTTAGAAACATGAATAAAATACTTTATACTAAATTTTAAATACTTATTACTAAAACAATAATCAACCATCATATAAAACTTAAAAGTGCCACTGAAAATACAATAAAATTCAAAGCTGCATCCAGGTAATATAAAAACTTCGCTGAAAAGCAAAAAACAATGACTAAACATGTTACAAAAATTTATTTCCAATGAAAACAGATATAAAAAATGTTGATTGTGTATAAACTAATTAGCAGAGATTTTAAGTATTTAAACATTTGCAGGTATGTTGCCCACCTACTTGCCCTTCGTATCAATTTTCGAAATGCTTTGGAGCAGGTATAAAACTCACTTTTGGAGCAGCATGAAATAGTTGGAAGCAGCAAATTTACAAACTTTAGGAGCAGTAAATTTAAAATATGTCTATACTCGTACCTAATATCCATGTAAAAGTGTTTTTAAAAATTTTAACAGCTCTGCATATATTCAGTACATTAGCAAAATATGAGTCAAGAAAATGACAATGTTGGCTGTACAACACCGAACATTTACACATTCAATTTACAAAACAGTCAATGTGTTTATTCAACCTACTGCTCATTTTTTCAAAGTGAAATTCCCATAGTTTTTCAAATTTACCCTGTTGTCTTCAGCAAAATTCAATATAGTGCATACTGCTATATTAACAAAATTTTTGCGAAAAATTAATTTTGAATTAATTGATATTTATTATAAGTAAATGAAGATAAAAAACAATAAAAAGTCTTTTCAAAAATAAATTTTGAATGCATACATATACATCTTCAATTTTTAAATGTAATTTTCCCATTTTGCATAAAAGTTTTAAGCTCAGCTATTAAAATTGTTTTTGAAACTTGGCACTGTGCATTTTCTGATTATGCAATTTTACAAAAATGAAAATTTATGTTGTATTTTATTTATGCACCAAATACAATTAAAAACTTTCTAAGATTCTAAAACCTCCAAATTAATATTTTTTTAATTATGTCTAAATATTCGTTTCTAAATGTACATTTTAGATAAGAAGATTAAGTTAAAAAAGTGAGTGCAAGTGTAATTTGCTATGACAACACAGGCCGACAAAAAAAAATAATAATAATTTTCTGCTGACTTGGATGCGACACTAGTTTTTAAATAATTTTGGTATGTTGATTTCAAATATGACGCTACTTTTTTTTGTATCACATCAAATTTTCGAAATATTGCATTCCGTGTTTATTGCTATAATGTTATATGAATCAAACTTTTGATCTCGCAATTCATGTGGGACTTGCTAATAAAAATATCCCTGTTTTTTTAATTTTGGGGATAGTAGGCTCAGGGACAAACATTGGACTGAGAAAAACTGGCCAGTACAAACATCTTTGAAAGTTGGCGAAAAAAATGTCATACTACAACTACATTAATGTAATTACTATATTTGTCTGTTAGTCATTGTTACATTTTTAAAACTTATTTATCATACAATTCTGAATACCATTTGTTTACCTTAAACCATTTACACAAAGTACCCACTTTTTCCCCATTTTTGGACAAAGTACTTTTAGAGAAAAAACATAACGTGATAAGCAAAAACTAATATGATTTTTGATTTCAGCACATCAAAATACCTTAAAATCAACTCTCAACTGTAAGTCAGCAAAAATCGTGTCAGCCTGTGTAATTAAGTCTTTTCTGTTTCTAGAAATGTACTTTTAATAAATTTATAAACTAGTTGAAACTTGTTTCGAATCATTGATACATACTTTTATACCTACTACTCTTAGAAGGGGTAAAAAAAGGGTTTTAATGAGTTTTTTTAAGGTGGGTAAAGTTGAAAAAAAAAAGAATATTTTCTTCATGATTATCAAAGCACAATTTACTTTTCTGTGCAAGAATAAATAAATGTACAAGATATATTAATTTATTACTATATTATTGTTTATTCAACAAAATACATACTTTAAAATAAGCATTAACATAATAAAACAAATTTACCACTTTAAAATCTGAAATTTTGTAAAACATATAAAACCAAATGCCTTTAGATTTACAGCACAGAAAAGGAATGTCTCATTGCTAAAGAGTTGAACTTTTATACTTATTTGGTAAATTGCACAAAATATTTCTTAAAGCCCGAAAATAAAACCTGAATTGTGAAAATCTACTATTTATATGAAAATAATTAAAATATTAACATTTAGAATTAACCGAAATATGAAAATAAGTTAGTTTAGTCAAGCTAATGTGCAATAATAAGAGGATGGACATGGATGGAAAAAGATAATTGAGTATTCTCGGCAACGCCTGGGAATAAAAACTGAATTAAGCAATTGAATAATTTAAGAAAAAAATAATTTGTTTAGTAAAATAATTGCTTATTTTAACTCGCACTATAAAAATAAAATAATTTTATAGCTCTGATATGGAATTATTAGATGAAAGTGGATGCAAACTGATACGGACGCTCAGCAATGCCCTGGAAAATGAATTGAATGGTGCAAGTTTTCATACGTGAATTCGCACATTTTACAGAAATAACGAAAAAATTAGCCCTAGAAAATATTCTTAAGTACCGAGGTACGCACGGGAATTTTGGAAAATTCACCGAGAATTTTCAATATTTGCCGGATTTTTCTTTTTTATTTATTGAATGTTGAAATTGGCACAGTTCGGTGCAAAATATACAGAAAACATGAAAATTGGTGCAATTTGTATCAATGTACCAGATTTGGTGCAATTGGCGCAGGTGCAACATCCCTACAAAATTCTATTGAATTTTCTAAAATCGGCGAAATCCGTGACCTTAACAACAAATTCGTTACTTTTTGGGACTTTCATGACCTTTCTGAAGATTCGGGACTTTTTCGTGACCTAGTAGACACCCTGGATATTGAGGCAGAGGAGGATTTTAAAAATTGGGGACCATTTAAGATATTGGCAAAATACAGATTTCATTATTATTATTTAATAGTAACACAAGACAAATTCACAGAAATATTTTAATTTATTAATGAGTAATATTATTAACATGCATTTATTATTGCTATCTTCTCATTTTTAACATTTAATAAATTTTCAAAACTTATTTTAAGAGGTTTTTTTTTTTTTCTAAAACTAATTCTTTTCTAAGTCAGTGTCACTATTACCATTTCTTCCATTTCTTAAAAAGGTTTTTCAAATTTGAATTTTTCTTTTATTCATTGTTTAAATATTTTAAACATTTATATTCATTAATTTTTTTTAACCTTGTAATCTTTTTTAATCTTGACATTGATTTTCATTATAGGCTTTTTCAGGTGTCTTATAATATGTTTTCCAATACATCATAAAAAAATTCATTTATCAAGAAGCATTCAAATACATTTTGTGGCAATTTTAAATTCACTTAAGTTTCCTCATTTTGATCTTTTTATTTTTTACTTTTCCAAGCTTATGAAGCATACACTATTATTTATTCCTCTTTTATTTTTAAGAAGTCCATCCACTAATTTTTCTTTAATTTAGAGGGTTTTACCAATGATTTTCGAAGATTTTTAATAAATTAATATTCTTGTTTTTATATTTTGATCATTTACTCAAATTTTTCACAATCATTGCGATAGCAATATTTCGGTCTTTTTTCCTGTTATATTATCGGATGTTATACCCTTATTTTAAAATTTCTCCAATATGTTTATTTCATAACAAGTAAATTCTTTATCATTTTGAAGAAATTTGATGTTTCAAATTAAAAAAATGGCATTTTATATCGCTAGAAACATGCCATTTTATTGCACTATTTGAATTTCCCGATCAACAGGAAAAGGGGCATGAACTGCCCCTGGGTGCAGGTAAGTTGAAAATGGAACCAATTAAACTTTGAATTCATAATAATTGTTAATAGTTAGCACTTCAGAAAACACAACTAAGCAAACATTTTAGGAATCCATACATTGTTGTTTTATACATCGTCGATGAGAGACTAATAACTAAAACAGGGTAAAATCTGTAAAAGGAAATCTGAAATTTCTCCTAGCGAAAAACTGTCATGCATAAAGATTTTAAAAATTAAGAAATTCTCGCAATCTAGCTTTAAAATTAATAAAGTATGTCCGTGATAGTATCCTTCAAACGCGCTATTTTAGTCAATGCTACAAACATTTATAATTTATTTGTGGTCATTTATGGACCGTTCATAAGTAGGTTAAAGTCGAACAATAATACATAACATTACAATATCAGCAATTCAGCTCGGAAAAGCATTCCCCCATCCCCAAGGTTGATATCCTTTACTCGTGCCGAGAGCCCAAATTTAGTTTGCTCGGGTCGGTCCCGAGCCGCAGCGTATTCTCGAAACTCGTTCATATAGAATAATTCTTTTAATTTTTCATTGAGAAAAATATGCTACATTGAATATTAAACCAATAAATAAATTCACAAGCAGGAAAAAGCGGGGACAAGTTTCACGCACCATTTTTATTTTAGCGAGTGATTTTAATTCCGTTCGTGCATCCGCTTTCGGGAAATTTTTTAAATTTGAGTCAGATGTAAAAATGGGAGAACTTTAGTTCATTGTAGAAAGCATAGCAAAGACGCTACGCCCCGGAATGTCGCAAATCACATCGGTGATTAAGGGAAGGGGCAGAATAGGAATGTGGATTACACTCATTCTCGACAGCAAATGCAATAAATTACGATCGCATAGTAGGAGAAAAACTATGGGAGAGCTGTAGCAGTATCGCAGGGGTTGTTGACAGATTTTTCTCACTCCACAGGTGGAATTGTTTAGGGAGAATAGCCATCCTATACTATAACAGTTTGGCCGGTAATCAGGATTTCGTTAATCGCCATGTGATGAGTGGGAATTTTAAGCTTTATGATGTCATCTGATCAACAGCCAATCAGAATAAGGTTTAACACTTCTACATAACGAGGGTAGTTTCGTGGAGGGCCAAAGAGAAAGAAAAATTCCCGTTCAGATGTTTTCACAGGGATTTGAAGATCAACGACTTCACGAGACAAAATTCCTAAATTTTCCCAGAGTTAAAGCAAAATTCCCTGAGTTTCACTGATATTACCAGAAAATCATTTTCCTGAGAATTCCCTGATTTCCCAGTTTCGTTGCGACCCTGAATCAGCATAGGCAAAAGAGCAATGGGCATTGACTGAATTATCACCATTAAGTAGCACCACATTTAAGGAAACAAAACTTTCATTTTGCAAAATCTTATCTTTAGATCAGATTAAATTTGATCTGTAATTAATTACCTTGTAAATGGGATGAGACCCTTGTTGACGAGGAAAGATTAATTATATAAAAATATTTAAAAAAAAAAAAATGGATTCTGAGGTAAAAGTAATGTCTTGCTGAACTTTAGGTCATGTATCATGAAATAAATTTTAAGCTGAAAGCATTACTTAAACATCAAAAATATATGCAGATATTTGGTCCATAAAAAGGAGTTTTATAGGTGTCACCATACATTAGATGGATGAACATTTTGAAAGGTATTCTGCAGTGTTAGCATGCCAGTGGTTTAAGGGTGATATAGTTCATGACAAAGTTACTGAAATATTATTTGATCAATTCTGAATGATATCAATTCTGAATTTTGCTTATCCTGCCATAGAATTATATTGACCTTAGCAGATAATGGCTCAAATTTCATAAAAGCATTTAAAGATTCTGGCATTTTAAATTTTAACACATAACGAAACATTAAGTGAGATGACATCATCTGCAGAAAAGGAGAATGCAAACCATGGAGAAGAATAAATTGAATGTATAAAAGTTAATTTTCCTGATTAAACTGATAATAATTCTAAGATAATAATTCATGTATTATAGGAATAATTTTGCTTAATCACATAAGATTTGCAGGCGGCCATACTTTAAGTTTAACTGCCACCACAGACGTTAACAGATTTATCGAAACATTATCACTCTCTAGGTTCCAAGAAGTAGCAATATCAAAATATTTAAAGTTATGGAAGTTATCAGGCAGATCAAAATCGACAGAAATCATTGATGAGGTTTTCCATACAAAATTAAGTTATCCAGTCCATACATGACGGAATTAATTTTTGATATTAGGTTTAATTTTAAAAGCATAAGAAACATGAAAATGGGTTCAGGGTTCATACTGTCTTTTCAAATAAAAGTAGGAACAGAAACAGGAATCCTTTCTTAAAAAAGTATGAAAAAATAAGAATGTAAAACCTGTTGACACATTTTAAAATTATAAGTGAATATGAAATATGTTTTCAGAATAGAATAACAGAAAAAATAATATCCAAGGAAAGCTAGTTTGATGTTCAGACTTGCATAGAAAGTTTATGAAGACAACTGTTAAATTTATGGCTTTCAGCTATAGATCACAATAATAACTTGTATCTGCCAATGCTACTAGCAAGATGCATAGTAACTATGAAGGATGTAAAAGGAACCTTAATTTGAAAGCAAACAACTTTCAATATTAAAATAACTTTAGGTTTATGACAGAATGTAAATTATGTTATATGTAAATAAAATATTGCTATGAATTTAATTGCACACTATCAGTAGTGTAGTGTAAGATTTTTGACTGGGGAGGCTGAGTACTTGGTGCTTTAAAATTAGAAAGGGTTTTGCTGTTATCACAAGAGATTTATATTTGAATTCACTCTTACTTTTTTTTTTTTGAGTAAAATAATATAATGTTGCATAAAAATGGAAAAAGTGCATGAAATGCACAAAATTTTAAAATGCTACTGATGCAAGATGAATATATACAAGATATACATTTTAAATGTTTTCATATTTCTAAATTACATCAACCTTTGCAACCATCATATTAAATATAAAGTAAATATACATTAGAATATTATAAGCAAGTAACAGAAAATATACATCATTTTTGTAAATATAAACAGCTATAACTAGCAAAATTGAACAATTCAAGAGTTACCTGCAAATGGGTGTAAAATAAATTTTTAACGTAACAAGCTTAGTTGAAAATAACTGTAATCAACAATGTCCTTATTTTGTTCTTCAACAATTATTGACAAATACTATACTATGAAAACTTAATATCTCATAGTTACAATATGCTAAAAATCTACTAGAAATATTATCAATCAATTTTATAATAAAAAAACTCATGTAACAGGCGATTAAAAAAGTGAAATCCGATTTATTCCTTCTACGACTCCCAAATATGCAAGCAGATGCTTTGTCATATTGATACCAAGATTTACTTCACTTACTAACTACTAAGTTTACATAGTAGTCATTATTAGTGTATTTCTTCATTCTGATCATGTTTAAAGTTAGGTGAATGTCATGTTATTCATGAAAAATGACTCAAATTATTTAGAATTACAAAAAGTTAATATTTTCTGAGAAAATAGCAATTTGTTTGACTAAAAATGGCTGATCCATTCACACCCATCATGTCTGCTCACGTCATAGAGAAACGTTACGTCTCACATCCAATCATTGCAAAGGGAGAAGTAATAACTACACCCTTTTTCAAAGCTAGCTTCCATGCACCCGTTACACGCGATGATCAGCGACGAAAGAGTCCGGCTGCTTCAATATCATGCTAATCGTTATTCAATTTGTAGGCTTGAATATTTGAACTTTAAACAATGCATTTTAATGTGAAAAAAATACTTATAAATATTATAAAAAATAAGTGCTACTTATTCACTTTGTAGACTTGAATATTTTAACTTTAAACGATGCATTTTAATGGGAAAAAAATACTTATAAATATTATAAAAAATAAGTTACTTTAAGTAAACAAAGTGAAACCACTTTTTAAAATATACATATACATTCGCAATGTCAATTAAAAAATAAAAATATTTAAATAATTCCTTAAACTAGATTTTAAATTGAGGAGGCTGAGCTTTTTAGCCTCTATGGATGTTACACTACTGCACACTATATTATAATTGAAGGTAAAAAGAAACGAAATATAAAAATACTGGATTTAAATGCTGATTCCATTACAACTTAACTATTTCAGTTATTAATTACCTTTCTTTATAAAATAATTAAAGTTGAGATACATAAAAAAATCCTAAAAGAAGCAGAAGATGCTGTCTTTTCACCACAAGAGTTGTTCTCATTCTTTATAGGGAAGCCATGTTCAGTATCTGCATTTCCATGGGAAAACATCCCTACACTCCATGCCCATTCTCATATAATTTTATCAATATTACAATATAATTTTAACATTGTTATGCATGCACATGCGATGTAGATTGTTCACAGTTTGCCTCTTTTTCATTACCAATGGGTGAAGCATTTTTAAATCTTTAAGAATTGAAGTTATAGACAACTCAACTTGTATATATTCAGAAATACAAATGTAGCATTGCCCAAAGTTCAAATAAACAATTCTTGATTTTGCTTCAACTAACTAAGGAAGAGTTTCTCTTACACTAGCATCAATCTCAATTTGATTTACAGGTAAAAAACTACTCCCATCAGATACCTCCAATTCTTTAAAAGTTTTTCCTATGACATGACAGATTCAGGCTTCTTATACCATTTCAGCAAATTAGTGAGGATTTTATTACATTTAGAATACAAGATTAAAGGATCTTCACTTTAGAAAAGGGAAAGAGGCTCTGTACATGTAGATGATAATGTGATAATAAATTGTATATACACTAGCATATTACAGAATATGAAAGCATAGCTGGAGGCTATGCTTGTGGGACTGGGGGCTATGAAAATAATATTAAAGATTTTATTACAATTTTTATTCTTCATTCTACTAAACTAGGGTTTAATATTACTGAAATACATTATATTTTATATAAAGGGCTGTTCACACACTACCCAACCTTAGTGTCGAACTCTCTGTTGGTGGATTTTGTGTGGGCCTACCACACAAAGAAAGTTAAGTTTCTGTTTTAAATGAAAGAGGCTGAATCATCCAGTAAATAAATTATATTTTTAAAGTAAAATCTCCAATTCATTTAAATATTGCTGGACAAAGACTATATAAATATACACACACAAAATAGCAATGTTAGTGAGTGTACTTATGTTTAGAACTTTTCATGAAAAATATATATTTATTTTTCAAAAATTGTTTAATTAATTATGCTTTTAGGTGGGTTTCCAACATTTTTTGAATAGCTGCTCATATAACATACATCAAATTTTTATAAATAAACTAATCAAAATTGGGACCTAAAATTTTGCAAAGTGAGTGGACAACAAAATAGCCAAGTTTTTAAAAAATCAGTGGTATTGAGTAAAATTTTTAAAAAATCAATGAGCCCCTGGTATTATCAACTTAAAATTCTTGTATAATAAAAATATATAACGTATCAACAACAAAAAACTTTTTTTTAAAAAAAATTTGATAGTTTTTTTGTTTTTGTGCTGTTAAGTGTCAAATCAAATGACCTTGAAATGAAAAATATCATTTACAGGGTCATATGGCACATCACAAGAAAGGTTATATTTTAAGGTACAAAATAAGACTTTTTTCAGCGTAACCCATAGATTAGGTCAAAATATACATGCTTGAAGATGTCGTCAAGAATCATATATTACCAGATTTTCCAAACTTCAAATTTTTATAAATAAACTAATGAAAATTGGGACCTAAAATTTTGCATAGTGAGTGGAGAACAAAATAGCCAAGTTTTAAAAAAATCAGTGTCAGTCAGGTTGAAAATGTTACTCTTCTTTTGTGTTGATTTGATATGGAATCATCCGTATGCAAATTAGACAACAGTTTGCAAACCTGATTTTTGGAGCTATGTCATCGATTTGTAAATATAAATTAGATATAATACTAGGTTTAGCCAAGGAAACAAAATGGAGTCGTAACTGCAATTATGTAATTCTGTTACAATTTTTAATTTTATAACACATCTTTTGACTTGACTACAGATTCATATTCTGCAAAAAATACCAAAAAATTTTAAATTCCAGAAGTAACTTCTGGCTGGAAAACTGGGAGATAGTACAAAAATCAGGAAAATTCCCAGGAAATTCAGAAATTTTTGGTAGCTAATAATTATTTTCAATAAGATGAATTTCCTAAACTCATATATATAATTCAATGTAATTAAAATAAATGTTTTAAAAACAATAATGAAAATTTAATTTTGCAAAAAAGTTTAAATAGTATTAAGATAATGGACAAAAAAAATAAAAATCTAAAATTCTCACATAAAAAGTATGGAAAATTTGTACTAAATGCACTTAAAAAATAGTACCTTGATTTGAAAGACATGCCTGAGGGACTATCAAAGCGAGAAGACCCATAGTTTCCTGAGCCCCCTTCATGGCGAGAACGGCTGTCCATAAAGCGATCTCTAGGGGAATCCTCGTAAAACGGTCGACCAGGCTCTTTCCTAGCATGATCATCTCTTTTAGGGAAGCTAGAAAAATAAATTAATTCACAAAAAATATAATTCAAAATATCGACATTTATAGAAACCCACTTTTATAAAATGTCCATGATTGAAATTTTGAAGATCTGTTTTATATATTTGGAATTTTTTACACTGTTTTTTAAATGAAGAATTTTACGAAAGGTTCATAAACAGACCCACGTTACTTCTAAAATGAAGACACTATAAAGTATAATTAAAAAATTTTGCCTGTTTAAAAGAAAAAGGGTAATTATTGTCTTGTGGCATTTCCATAGTACCAGGGTTCACACTCATTTGTACTTTATGCATAAATCCCAGAAATATCAAAAATAGTGATTCACAGATTTTACAACTGAATCATTCCATGTCACTTCAACCAAGACATGTCATCCCCCACCCTCAGATTTTTCTGAAATTTTATACAAAGTTACATATAATAAATAAACTTATATTACGATGCAAAAATTAGTTCAATCTATGCATTAGTATTTTACCAATAAATTTTCACAGAAATGGAGAATTTACTTTATGCTGCTTTGCAGATGCATGAAATGAAAACCTTGTGTTTGATAAAATTATTTCTTGCTCTGTACCCAATTGTCTGAAATACGTATTATTTTCTATGGATATTCTAGAAAATATGCTTCTTATCAAACAGTATGCATTCTTCATTTTAATTAAAATCCTGTTATTTTTTGCCTATCAAAGTTGAAAAATGTAAAGTTTTTTTTTTTTAATTTAAGAAAAAGGAATTATTTTCAAGAAAGATGAGCTCCATATTTAAATTTCTTGATAATTTCTTTACATGTACTGCAAGATGTTTACCACAAATAATTAAAGAGGTGTTTTTTGGAAAATGTGAGAACATTTTATTTTGTGTAAAATACCAAAATTTTACTTGGCTGCATTTTCATAAGTCGAATAAAAATAATTTACTTATTTAATAAATTTATGTATAATTAACTGAATTTATTAATTTATTTACTAAAAATTAACAATTTTTATATATTATTACTGATTGTTAATAGTTTTATAGAAAGAATTATAAATTAAAATACAAAGAAATATTTCAAATATTTCCCTATGTTCAACGACATTAAACCCGGCACTTGTCAAAGTGAAAACTCTAGTACTTGTAACAATAGATTTCACTCCATCCTTTTTCTCCCAATTATTACAAAATTCTATTCAGTATTCCTTTAATTTCCTATTAACATTTCCTATTGAAGTTGGACTCGCCAGTCCTGTCTAACACCGATGGTTGACCGTACTACTACCACACTGCAGGGCGTGCTCAATGAAAAAATTGCAAAAGTTAGTTTACTTTCATCTAAAATAAAATACAACTTTCGGCATTTCTTAGCTTGTGAGGAAATTTTTGCATTTTGTGAACTCTTTTTTTAATTAGGGGTGAAAATTTAACAATTTTTGCCCTTTCATATCTGAACTAAAGGAGTTCAGATTTTCGGAACATACTACATCAAATTTTTGGAATTTTGGACCACAATCACTCCTAGAATGAAGAACAGTTCAGCCAATCCAAAATGGAAAGTAACACTCATTCCCTTTTTATTTATGCTGTTCATCTATAGTATCATGAATCTTGTTCCATTCTTTATGGTTGTTATCTCATTTCTTTCTTCTCTTTTCGTTCCCTTTTCTTACTTCAGCCACATTTGCTATTTTACTCATGTATGTTTATCTTGCTCTAGTGAGCGTAGGTTGCACTTCATCCTACTCCTGATGAAGAAGGCCGTTATTTGCCTTTAAAACCTGATGACACCATTATTTCCGTAAACAATATTTTTGCTGATTACTAAAAGAAATAATCTGAAAAATAAATATTTCATTAGTAAACAGCATAAAATGGTTGAAAAAATATTAACTGGTTTCCAAGGCAAAAAAGTATACTTAGTTTATAGTTTTGTTTACTGGAGAAGTGTTACCATCTACTCCCATAGAATCCCTCAACTGTTCTTTATCCTCCTTGCTTTTTTTAAATTTCCGTTAGCAACAATTACTTTACTGGGACATGTGATACAACTATTTTGTTGTATTACATGGCACATACTTGTTCATTCTGGTGCTCTATCTGATTTATCCTGTAGAAGAAAGCTCTTTTTGCCTTTGAAACTGGTCAATATATTTTTTAACCTCTTTATGCTACTTACCAACAAAATAATTATTTTTTCCTCATTCTTTTTTGTTTTATGCTGTTTTATATGAAGTTTTATAAACTTTTAACATCATGTGCTTTCTTAACTAAGATGTAAAATTTTACAGTCAATGAGAAGCCAGGAACCTACACCCTAGCAGCTTAGTTAGTAAGAAGTACTGATAAAAGAGATGTTGAAGCTCCAATTAGGTATAAAGAGTCTAGTCTAAGCAGTCACTGGAAGAACTAAAATTTGAGGATGTGAGTAGCTGTTGTTTTGACAATCAAGTAAGAAAAGAAAAGAGCTTGGTTTCAGTGGACAATATGTTAGCCATCACGAATAATCCTTATAGTAAGAAATTGGTTAAGTAGAACAAATTTTGATAACTGAACTCAGATTGCTGTTGGCAATGATTCTTTTGTAATTGTATATTATAAAAGTAATTGAAAATACAAACTATCCAGTGAAAATTCAATCACCCATAAATATTATAAACATAATTTTTCAGAATTTAGGAAAATTGAAGAATTTTAGCAATACCTGTCATCTTTTCTAAATCGATCAGAAAACCTATCATCTGGTCCACGTAATGGAGATCGGTCTCTCAATAATGGCTCATCCCTGCTATAGCCATATTCCCTGGAAAAAAAATATTATTTATAAAAAACAATATAAATTAAACTAGATAAATAAGTGCTTTTAATAAGGATAAAAACATGGCATCCTTTAAAATTTATAAAGGACACAGGATTGTCAACATTTTTTGGAAACCACAAGGAGCAATCATGAGTTTGGAAGTTACTTTATGAGTGGACATACAACTTCAACTCTCCAGTTTTATTAAAAAGCAAAACAAAAAAACTTTAATTTGAAATAAAAACATCCTTAATATTCAACTTCTTCATAGACAGAAAAACCTCCCATAGTATGAAATTTTCAAAAAACTTGATAAACTGCAGGTTGTAGACACTGTTTATGCAGTCACCAAGAATGCCAATAGGAGGTGTTTTAAATAATTAAAAACACTACTTTAAATAACTTAATTAGCAATTCATGGGCTATATGACTAGCTTATAACCTACCAAATCAACCAAAATTAAAACTGAAATCTTCTTTGGAATCCAAATTAAAAACCTAGATCTAACTCTGAATCCAGTTTCAAAAACAAATCTGAATCAGAATTCAAAATAAATTTGTTGATCAACTGCCAATCGCTGAAATAGTTTTCCTCTATACAGAAAAGTTTACAGTGCTGAATCCAGTTTTATTAAAATTAAAATATACTGACTCAGATTTTAACGAAAGTTTGCATAAAAGTTTTTCAACTACAACTATGAAAATCCTGAAAATTTGAACATCTTATCTACTTTTGTTTTGAGAATAAATGAGTTTGAAATTTGGTTGAGTTGCTACAATAACAACTTTGGGCAAAAGCAATGTTATAAAAACTTGTTAACAAAAGCAATGTTATACAAAATATCCATAAATTTTTATTTTTACACATTTTAAAAGCATGAAGTGAAATAAAGAATTAAAAAAAAAAGCACTACTGATTAAAAGTTAATTTTTGAGGGAAATGTTCTTTAATATGTGAGCTAATATATAAAATTTTTATAAGAAAAATAAGGGTTAAAATTTGATATAACTAAAGAATTATTACATTTTGGTGATTTTTTTTTAGTTTTACTGATAAGTTTGGGCAATTTAATTTATAATTTTATTGCCATTGTTGAATGTTTAGAGAATTGAGTTATTCCAAAATTTATATATAAATTTAAAGCTAGATATTAATATCTAGAAAAATAAATTCAATGAAATATGATTTTCCATGCGTTTCTCATATGTAACTAAACATCTAAAAATGAAATGTTCTTTAGTTGTTACACTTACGATATATGTAATGATTTACCCTTGTACCAATTATTAAACTGCAAAACCGCAAAGGACATTTTACTGTCAGACATGCCAACTTTCCAAACAGAAAAAGCAGGAGACTATTTTGTCGCAAATATATAGTTTACATATGACACTTAATATTTGCTTAAAACATTAAAATACTGTATACCATTTAAGTACATTATGCTTTAAAAAACTTATCTGAAAAAAAAAAAAAAAAAAAAATCATGAACTATCTGAATTAAAACAGTGTTGTAACAAATTGAAAAAAAAAAAAAATAACTTGATAATATGAATTCTTGATTATTTATTAAATCTCAATGCCCCCCCCCCCAAAAAAAAATTAAAGAATAAAAAATAAATAAATAAAATACTGCATAAATATCAGGCATAATACTGGTAGAATATGAAAATTCAGGACACCAATTTTATAAAATTTCAGGACAAAAAATATATAAAGGTTTTATCCGGTGAAAATTACTGTATAATGGAAACAAATATTTATGTTTCGTAAAACACAAGTTTTCACTAAAAAAAGTAATAAATATTGATCTTTAATAAAATATATATATATATATAACACTGAATTATATTCCTGCCAAAATGGTTTCCTTTTCATTTTCCTAAATCATTGCTTTAATACCACTTTTTAGAAAATATCCCTTCACAGAGTTCATATTACCCATTTTTCAAACTAAAAAAATTTGTATTATGCAAATATAATTGAAAAATTAACCTTAATAATTAGCAATAATATGAAAATAAACTAGTTTAGTCGATCTAATATGCAACATTTAAATGATGGAGATGGATGGAAAAAGATACTAACGTACTCTCGGCAATTCACGCGATGTAACTGAATTGAGCAATCGCACTATTTATACAAAAATAATTAAGAAATTAACAAATAATCAGAATAATAATCAGTAATAATTAATCAGAATATGAAAATAAGTTAGTTTAGTTGATCTAATATGCAACATTTAAACAATGGGGATGGATGGAAAAGGATACTAACAACGTACTCTCAGCAATTTACGTGAAATAACAGAATTGCGCAATCACACTGTTTATGCGAAAATAATTAAGAAATTAACCATAATAATTAATCAGAATATGAAAATAAGCTAGTTTAGTCAATCAAAAATGCAATATGTAGAAGATTGAGGTAGATGGGATAAGATACTATTGTACTCTCGGAGATTCATGAGAACAAACTGAATTGTGCAATCGCAGTGTTTATGCGAAATTAGTGAACAAAATAACATTTTAGCGATTTATGCTGAATCAGACAACCTTTGAAGAAGTATATTACTTTCATAAAATAAGCGATTGAGATCTTAATTTACATTACACGCCGCAATAAATTTTGGTTAATTTGATTGGCATTACCCTGCATTTTATTTTGGATTTACTACAATCCAGGGAATGATAGAAATCAGTGCTAAAAAAGCGGTGTTTCCGAGGAATTATACCATGTCTGGTTAATTGATAAATTTCAAACAAAAAAAGCCGGAGAATCCGTTAGTAATTCGGAGGCCGAAGAATTCTGTTAGTAATCCGGAGGCCGGAGAAGTAATGAAAAATCAAGAGTCTCCGGCCAAAATCCGGAGAGTTGGTATGTCTGCATCTGTAATCTTATGGACATACTTTTAATCAAATAGAGAAAAATTTCCCACTTAGCTAAAAAATCTCTTTTATAGGGAATTTTTTGGCATATTATCCCTAAATGTAGGGATTTTTTCAAAAAATCGTTAAAATCGGGAGATGTGTCGTCAAAAGCGGGAAATCGGGAGTCTCTCGCCAAATTGTATATCCGTATCTCACAACAAAGGTGTTTACATTTCTTCAGCAGATCGAATATTTGGGTGTGTGACACTCAAGTACGCAATACTGGAAAATTAAAATTGTATGCCTTCTTTCAAATTATCTACCTTTACATCAAATTCGGACCCTTACTGCAAAATATGTTTTTCTATCATTTCATACAACTTGGTGTAGAGCACTTCCCTCTAACAGATATTTTAGAAAAATAAGATATTCCTAGTTGTTTTATTGAAAAATTAACTCATACCAAATATTGTGTCTATAACTCACTAAATGTCACAAACTACAAGTACTGGTAGACACTATACTTTTCCCCAGGAACATTTAAGAAAAGCAAATTAATATATTTCCATCTCAAAATTAAACAGAGGTTATAAGTGAGGCGGGATGTCTTTTAAGGTATTGCTTTTACTATATTTTCATTTTTTATAATACTATACTTTGAGTTATGTTCTATTCTGTGTTTTTATCACTATTTTTCTATATTTTTATTCTAAAGGTCCTTTAGAAAATAGTAAGTATTGGATTAAAATTTTATGCACAATTTTAAGTGTATGAATGTTCTATGTGGTTACCTAATTATGTAGTAAATAATTTTTACATGCAGTCATGGAACCTGTTGATTGGGGTACTCTCAAAGCCAGGAAATGCACTTCAGGTGCAGAGCAAAACTGAACTGCTGAAACTAACCACAGTACTTGGAATGCAATGCTAAATTCTTTGATATGGGTGATCGGTGGAATAGTCCACACTTCAAATTTCAAAGTACAAAATAGCGCCATACTATTAAAATACTATTCCGTAAAAGTCGCACACTGATTGGATGTCCAGAAAGGCTACCAGCTTGCGAAATAAACGGAATGAAATGTAACCCTGTGCCGGTGCATGGCGCCAAATTAGCACGCTTTTGTACTTTGAAATTTGGGGTGTGGCATATTCTACCGATCACCCTATGTCTTTAACTTGAATTTTGCAATGATGTGATTTTTAAAATTTTTCCCTGCATTATAATTTTGTAGGATACTGGAGACCTTGGTGTTTATTTATATATCTTGGTTTTTCAGAATAAGTTTTTGTAGCATATGCATTGAGACTCAGGGATTAGCATGAGGGTGCCGATTGTTGGAAAAATCAAATTTAAACATCGCGATTCCCGTTCAAGCAAATTTCTTGTGAACGACTCTTTCCGCTCACAGGCATGAACCGTGACGTTTTTCTATCATAAGGTATCATGCAAATCTGTTTCTCAATGCGTACGCATCTCATTTGCATATCCGGGGGTGTTTCCGGTACGGTCCATTATCGGGTATATAAGACGGAACTTTCTTGAAGCATTATTCCTTTCCATTATGACGATATGTTAGATGAGTTAGCAGACGACCATTAACATATGACGACAATAAGACAAAGTTAGTTCTCAGTTGATATGTTTGGTACGAGTGTCTAAGTCGGATGCGTTTAGTTTATAACACAGACTTGTATTTTCTGGAGTATGATGACTTCTTGTAAGTTACGGGCAGTTTTTCATGATGTTTAGTATTTAACGGTGAATTGTGTGAAGTCATAGTAAAGTATATCGTTGCTTTATTTTGATGAAACTTTTCTGCCAAGTGTGATACCAACGGTAGTGGCTTCAAAAGCATGCAAGTTATTAAGGTAATATAAGTTTTCCTAAATACTACGGATGCTTCAAGAAAGTTCTAGAATTCAACCCAGTCTTTACAAGCTTACGAGCTTTCTGTACATAGAATTGTTTAGTGTTTGGCATAGATTTTACCAAGTTGTGTAAATTGCCTAAATGTGCTTTATTTCATTCACGAATAAAGTGAACTAAATTTTCTTAACATGCTTCGTATGCTTTAATTACACACGAACATTCATCTGGGGTTTTTGCTGCATTCAATTCTGCTATTTGTCAAGCTGCTACGTAGTTAGCTCTGCTTGACAAAACGAAATTTACCAAATCTTCAATCAATTCAAATTTGCATCATCAAATTTTTTCTTCTAAATATATAACCAACAAAATTGTCTTTTGTATTTCAAAAAAGTTAAAGTACAAACTTTTCTCTAAGTTCTGTTTTTTCTTAAATTTTGTTAAAGTACAAACGTTTTTTTAAAATTTCATATTTTTTCTAAGTATTGTTAAATAAATTTTCGATATTTCCAGTTATAACTTTTTGATATTGATTTAAAATCAAAAAATATTTTAAGTATCGCGTGTTTCAATATGGTTTCGAATGGCAGAATAAAAAACTGCATAATGGCAGTTTTTTATTCTGCCATTATGCAATATTTTTATAATGCACAAAAATCGTATTTTGTAAGCTTTTTATGAATATTATATTCACTTTTAATGAGTATTATTCCCTTTTATTAAAATTTAAATGCACTATCATTTACATTCAAAATTCCAGTTCATAAAACTATAGAATGCGTCAGGTTGGTAGGATGAGCTTATTTTAAAATACGGGAAACTATGTCACTTCAGTTGGGAGGAGTAAATTTCAAAACACTGGGAAAAGTGCCAACTTGGCGCAAATTTTGTACTTAGAAAAATGAGGTGTGGGGCTATTCTAACAATTTACCCTTTGATATATTTGCTAATTTTAAATATTTTAACTTGGGTAATTTTTAAAAATGTGTAACCATAGATCCATGTAGGAAAAAATTGAAATTTTTTATACAAAGATGAAGAAACAATTTGAATTTAGTATTTCTATAAATTTATCCAAAGAATAATTTTTAAGATTACATTTGTATAAAAACTAGCTAATAGTGTCGAAAGCCCAGGCCGACCGGCTCATCCTAGGACATAGAGCAGTTTGATGGGCGGCCGGAGCTAATAGAGTGTAGAAGACCCAGACCGTCCGACTCATCCAGAGGACTTGAGCAACTATTTGGACGGCTGGTAAGCTAATAGAGTGTTGTTGTTGAAACCCAGACCGTCCGACCTACCAGAAAGGTGTAAGGTAACTGTATGGGACGGTCGGGAAGTGCCACCCAATTTAGACCGGAACCCAGTGGGGGAGGCATCCACAGGGACCGTACCCTCCTTCCCCTACCACCAACCTCTCGGAAGGACTTTCGGACCCACATGTTTAACATGATCGTACTCCGCATGAACACGGCGGCAGTTATGGCAGTGGCTGGAATCGAACCCGGGCCTACAGAGTGCAACTCCAGCGAGCTAACCAATGGGCTACCGCGCCCAAGCTAATAGAGTGTAGAAGACCCAGACCGTCCGACTCGTCCAGAGGACTAAGAGCAACTATTTGGACGGCCGGGAAGCTAATAGAGTGTGAAAAAATTAAATAGAGTTACTCCACTAACTGATGCCTGCGCCTTGACGGGGTGGTGGAGCTTGTGTGTTCCGATGATCCTACGAGCTATGCCGGCGGTAGCTTCGGCTACTGGTAGGGTCTCCCTTGCTGGACAGGTCGAAGGTGAGGTTCCGGACTAAATGAGGCATCCTGGTCCTCCAGGTTGGGGGTTGGAAGTGAGGCACCTAGTCTCACTCTGTAAAATCCTCAGGGATCCATTTCAATTGTGGATACGGGTGTTGCTATCCCGAGGTACCCTAGCAAACTTTTTCTTCTAGCTGCAGACTGCATCAATGCCAAGCCCCTAGTAAACTTCACTTCTGCCTTATGGGCCTTAGTACCACTCTTCGGCCTCTGCTGTAAGGTATACCGTTTGGGCTCGGGAACGGGACCAGGTGGTTGTGTGGCGAAAAGGGCAAAGCGGCGTGCATCTGTAGTATTGCTTTCAAGAAACGTTTGTAGTAAACGGTTCCAGAGGTCGAGTCCCTTGGTTGCGTTGGTTGGATGGTGGGGAGCGTTTCATACCGAGAAATCCCCCTTGGATCCTTGTTGATCCCTGGGCCCTGTGTACCTGGTGCACGTTATGGCCCGCTCCTTATCATCTAGCTTTGCGAATGACTCCGGCGGTTACACTTTTCACGTTAGAAAAGTGTGGGGAGACGAGGCCTAGCGGGGGCTTCGGTCGAACTGGAAGTAATCCGTGGTTTTTCTCTCTCTCTTATGGTTACAGCATGGAAAAATCAGATTGGACTCTTTCGAGTTTTCCTGGTTCTCCGTGCTGCAGCAGCGTAAATGAAGAGATGATGAAAGGATTGGGTTCATCTTCGGATGTCTCCCAATCAGCCATTGAAACAACCCCTCTGGGGTTGGATCTTGGCAAAAAGGAGGAAGCCTGCAGTCCGGCTGTGGAAGGAAGTGGAGTCGCGAACCTCGGTGACCGACACACTGAAACCATGGCTGTGACGCAGGGTATACTCACCAAAGCACAGAGGCGCAGGAGGAGGCGCATGCCTAGGCAGTTGGACCAGAGGCTTGCAAAAGCTGGCACTGTCACAGAGAAAGTTGGAGGCACCAAACGACTTAGGTCGGTAGGAGCCACACCTTCTCCAAGAGATCTAGTCGTTAAGAAGAGATCGAGGACGGACATCCAACCTGGAACATACGCTCAAGCGGTCCAGGTTATTAAGATGGCTATCGTCAAGAAGTCCTTCCCTTCTAGTAAGCTGAGCAAGGAAGAGGTTGACATCATCCAGTTGGTGACTCTCGATAAAATAGATGGGATCCCCACTGGTGAGCAACTTCCGAAGATCCATTTCTTCAGCTCAAACGCTGGAGCTTTGGTTCTTCATTGCAATGATGCAAATACTGTGGAATGGGTCAAGAGAACCTTCCATAATGACAGTCAGGTTTTAGGAGAGGCACTTATGGTCTTGAGTGCTAATGAGCTTCCCAAACCTGTCAAGGTGGCATTCAAAACCAGAGACGTGTACACCAAGGAGCCGAGTGTTTTGCTGAAACGGCTGAACCGTTTCAACCCGGAGCTGAAGTCGGAGGAGTGGCGTGTTCTGCAAAATTTTGTGGAACCCCACTCTGTAAGATGGATCTTCGAGGTGGATTCGGAGGCTGCGGATGCGATTCGCAAAGCTGACCTTGGTGCATTTACCGGTTTGGACCGTGGAGTCTTTAAGATTCTTCGTGATCCAAACGAAAAGCCTAAAGGGAAGACGGAGATGGAGGAACAGCCAGCAGACCGGGCGACCACCTCTCAGGTAAGTATTGGTAGTCTTGAGACTATGATACCTAAACTTAATGAGCTAGAAATTGCTTCTGGTTCCGATAATACACTTCATGCTAACCCTCCGATTTCGGATGATGAGTTGGAAAAACGCATGAAGGATTTTGACAATGATATCATGCTTGATGCTGATCATTGTCATGATACTAGGTGAATTTCTTTCTCCTAGGTTTTCTGTGCCCTTTTCTTGTTTTTGCTTATGGGCTGTCTTGAGGTTGTGCAAATTAATCTGCATCATAGTCGATCTGCCACTGCTATTCTTAGCAAAAGGCTTTTCAACGGTAGAGCTGATATTGCTCTTATCCAAGAACCCTGGACCTGTAATGGAAAGATTTTGGGTCTAGGGATCAAAGGATTCAATGTCTTTTATGACACATCCTGCACCAGACCCAGAGCCTGTATTGCTGTCAGCAACAAGCTCAATGCTGTTCATCTGGTTAAATTCCTTGATGGTGACAATGTTGCCATCAGTGTGAAACTTAAAACTGATGAACATATGATGGAATACATCTTTGTTTCAGCCTATCTTCCTTATGAAGATAAGGAAACTTTTTCTAAGGTCATTATTAATCTTACTGAATACTGTAATAGTAAAAAAATGATTATTGGTTGCGATGCAAATGCCCATAACACTGTTTGGGGCAGTAGTAATTGTAACCGTAGGGGTGATGATCTTTTAGACCAGATCCTTCTCCATAAGCTTTATTTACTTAATAAGGGTAATACTCCTACCTTCGTGACTGTAAAACGTCGCGAGGTTATTGATATTACCCTGTGTAATAGTTCTGCTTTTGAGTCGGTAATTAATTGGAAGGTTTCAGATGATATATCCTTGTCTGATCATCAATTAATTTCTTTTTCTGTTAAAGGTCCTGTAAAATCTTTAGAGGACAAGGGTAGGAACCCAAGGAAGACTAATTGGGGTTCCTACAAAGAAGATCTCAGGGCCAATCTGGCCAGTCACATTGGTGAGTATTCCTCTATTGAATCCTTGGATCTGGCTGTTGACTCTGTGCAACAGGCCATCATCCGTACGTTTCATAGTAACTGCAGAACCACCATTGCTGACTCCCCAAGGATTGTTCCTTGGTGGTCTAGTGAGCTCAGCCGGTTGCGTGGGAAATGCAGGAAGCTCTTTAATAGAGCCAAGAAGAATGGTGATTGGCAGACTTATAAATCTGCCCTCACCTCCTATAATAAAGCAGTTAGGGATGCCAAGAGAAATTCCTGGAGAACTTACTGCGAAGGTATTAATGATGCCCCTGCCGTTGCAAAACTTGTTAAGTTGATGGCTAGAGACAGAAATTGTAAACTTAACACTGTCAAGAAGTCCAATGGTGACTTTACTGTTACTGGTGAAGAGACCCTGACTGAGCTGTTCAGAGTTCACTTTCCGGTTTCTCATCCTGTTGTTCAGTGTGACAGTGGTATTGCTTGCTCCACGTCCTTGTCTGATGACAATAGCTGGAGTATTGCTAGGAGCATTGTTACTCTTGATAGGGTTAAATGGGCAATTAATTCCCATAAACCCTATAAAACTCCGGGAACTGATGGCATCATTCCAATTCTTCTCCAGGAGGGAATAGTGATGCTTGCTCCCATTCTCTGCAATATTTACAGAGCCTGTATTGCCCTTGGTCATATACCAAATGCGTGGAGGCATACTAAGGTTATCTTCATTCCGAAAATTAGAAAGGACAATTATTATGAGGCCAAATCTTTTAGGCCTATCAGCCTTACGTCTTTTCTTTTAAAGACTATTGAAAAGCTTATTGATAGGTATTTAAGGGAAGTGATTCTGGCCTCTAAGCCCTTGTCTAGTTCTCAACATGCCTATCAACCGGGCAAATCTACGGACACTGCTCTTTACAGTCTCTCCTTTATTTTAGAGAGAAATCTCAATGCCAAGGAAATTGCTCTTGCTACCTTTCTTGACATTGAAGGTGCCTTTGATAAAGTACCCATCGACACCATTCTTGTTGCTTTAAACAGAAAGGGTGTTGATACCACGATATCTTATTGGATCAAGAACTTGTTATCTAACAGGTATATCTGTGCATCTTTACTTGGTGAAAGTATGACTGTGCTTTCAGGCTGTCCACAAGGAGGTGTGCTCTCACCAATTCTCTGGTGTCTTGTTGTGGACTCTCTTTTGGAAAGCATTAATATCTCTGGTGTCTCTTGCATTGGATATGCTGACGATGTTGTCATCATTGCCAGGGGCAAATTTGGCAACACTGTCTCTGACATGATGTCTACTGCTCTTAGGAGGGTTGAGACATGGTGTAAAAATGCAGGCCTTACGGTTAATCCGCAGAAGACTGCTTTAGTTGCGTTTACAAGGAAACGCATACTTAATCTTGGGAATATCTGCTTCTTTGGACAGAAGCTTATTTGCTCCAAGGAGGTTAAATTCTTGGGAATTTATTTTGACAAGGAACTTAATTGGAAGAGACACTTGGACTACTGCACAACTAAGGCCAGAAGAATCTTCTGGTCTTGTAGGAATGCTATTGGGAAAACCTGGGGCCTTAATCCCAGAGCTATCCATTGGATTTACTCGATGATAGTCTGTCCTATCATTTCTTATGGATCCATTGTTTGGTGGTCCAGAATTAGAAGTGAAACTGCTAAACTTGATTTAGTTAAGCTTCAAAGGATGGTGTGCATTGCAATCTCCGGATGCATGAAAACCACTCCTACTGCAACTCTTGAACTTTTACTTGGCTTGCATCCGCTCTATATGCGTATTGAAGCAGAAACACTTATCTGCATGAACAGACTCAAATATCTGAAACACTGGAAAGATTACTCAAGGTATCTATCTTGGGGCGAACTTAACAGTAATGTTGCTAGGCATCCTTATTTCTGTATGCCACCTGATGGCATACATGTCAAATTTACGTTTGATAAGCCTTATGAAATTCTTGTCCCCTCGCGGGATGATTGGAAGAGGACTCCAACCTACAATAAACATAAATGTTTTGTATGGTATACAGATGGCTCGAAGATTGGTACAAGTACTGGTGCTGGTGTCTGTTGCCCTGATGATGGCACTGAGCTATCTTATCCGCTTGGCAATTTTGCTACTGTCTTTCAGGCTGAAGTATTTGCCATTCTTATGTGTTGTAGAATTTGCTATGACAGAAAGTATGAGAATAGCCAGATTTTCATTTGTTCTGATAGCCAGGCTGCTCTTATGGCTCTGGGGAAGTTCACTGTGACATCTTCCCTTGTCTGGGAATGCTATAATGCTCTCTGTAAAATTGCTAGTAATAATAGTGTCATTCTGTACTGGGTGCCTAGTCATTCGGGCATTCCTGGCAATGAATTGGCAGATGAACTTGCTAGGAAAGGCTCTAGTACTCCTTTTGTAGGCCCTGAGCCGGCCTTGGGTATTCCCAATGACCTTGTCAGAAGAATTGTCTATGACATCTTCAGGAAGCTTCAATGTAAGAACTGGCATGACACTAAGGGACAAAGGCAAGCGAAAATCCTCAACTGCAATTGCCCTAGTACACGTCAAAAGGAACTTTTCAGGCTCAGTAGAACTGGCATCAGGAGAGCTGTTGGGCTCCTTACTGGGCACTGCACCCTCAAGAGACATCTTAATATTATGGGTGTCTCCAAGGATTCGCTTTGCAGAGGCTGCAATTACAGCGAAGAAACTGCAGCTCACATTCTATGTGAATGTGAGGCCTACTCTGCTCACAGATTCGAACACATTGGTCGTCATGTGATTGAACCCTGGGAGCTGAATGACATACCTGTCAAGTGCCTGCTTATTTTTGCATCGGCTACTGGTCTCTTTTCTTAGGGATCTTCATTTTCTTTTTTGGGTAGTACAATAGACCTCTGGTCGATGTGCTAGGCTCTTCTGGAGCCACCCACCTTCATATCATTCATTCATAAATAGAGTTAAATAAAGCTAATAGAGTGTTGAAGACCCAGACCGTCCGAGGACTTAGAGCAACTATTTGGACGGACGGCGCTAATAGAGTGTCGAAAGCCCAGACCAACCGACTCGTCCGAAGACTTGGAGCAGCTTAATGGAAGGTCGTCGCTAATAGAGTGTTGAAGACCCAGGACGGCCGGCGCGCCCTGAGGGCTTGAGCAACCATTTGGACGGCCGGGGCGCTAATAGAGTGTTGAAAGCCCGGACCACCCGACTCGTCCGAAGACTTAGAGCAGCTGGTTGGATGGCCGGCAGGCGCTAATAGAGTGTCGAAAGCCCAGACCACCCGACTCATACGTAGACTTAGAGCAGCTGTTTGGATGGCCGGGAACGCGCTAATAGAGTGTTGAAGACCCAGACTGTCCGGCTCGTCAACAAGCACTAATAGAGTGTTGAAGACCCAGACCGTCCGACTCGTCCGAGGACTTAGAGCATCTATTTGGACGGACGGCAGCGCTAATAGAGTGTCGAAAGCCCAGACCATTCGGCTCGTCCGAAGACTTAGAGCAACAAGTAGAATGGTCGGGCGCTAATAGAGTGTTGTTGTTGAAACCCAGACCGTCCGACCTACCAGAAAGGTGTAAGGTAACTGTTTGGACGGTCGGGAAGTGCCACCCAATTTAGACCGGAACCCAGTGGGGGAGGCATCCACAGGGACCGTACCCTCCTTCCCCTACCACCAACCTCTCGGAAGGACTTTCGGACCCACATGTTTAACGTGATCGTACTCAGCATGAACACGGCGGCAGTTTTGGCAGTGGCTGGAATCGAACCCGGGCCTACCGAGTGCAACTCCAGCGCGCTAACCAATGGGCTACCGCGCCCGGGCGCTAATAGAGTGTTGAAGACCCAGACCGACCGGCTCGTCAGCAAGGACATGAGCAACCGCTAATAGAGTGTTGTTGTTGAAACCCAGACCGTCCGACCTACCAGAAAGGTGTAAGGTAACTGTTTGGACGGTCGGGAAGTGCCACCCAATTCAGACCGGAACCCAGTGGGGGAGCGCTAATAGAGTGTTGTTGTTGTTGTTGAGACCCAGACCGTCCGACCTACCAGAAAGGTGTAAGGTAACTTGTATGGACGGCCGGGAAGTGCCACCCAATTTAGACCGGAACCCAGTGGGGGGCGCTAATAGAGTGTTGAAGACCCAGACCGTCCGACTCGTCCAGAGGACTTAGAGCAACAGTTTGGACGGCCGGGCGCTAATAGAGTGTTGAAGACCCAGACCGACCGGCTCGTCAGCAAGGACATGAGCAACCGGTTAGTCGGCCGGGAGCGCTAATAGAGTGTTGAAGACCCAGACCGACCGGCTCGTCAGCAAGGACATGAGCAACCGGTTAGTCGGCCGGCGCTAATAGAGTGTTGTTGTTGAGACCCAGACCGTCCGACCTACCAGAAAGGTGTAAGGTAACTGTATGGACGGCCGGGAAGTGCCACCCAATTTAGAGTGAAAAAGTTGTTTATTATTAAAATTTGGAGGGGAAAAAACTGATTTATCTTTAAAATAAATCTAGGACCAGCATTTTTTTTTTAGTTCACATCATCAGAGTTGCTGAACAAAACGATTTAACTTCTAGTCACCTGTGTCTTTTGCTGTTCCATTGCTATTCATTTTTATCATACTTTTTTTCATTTGATTTCAAGTACCTAAAGTCAACATTTTTTCTGTTACCTTTGCAATCCCTATACTCAACACTATAAAGGCATGAAATTTCATTGTCATGGGCTTGAAAATAAGTGAACTAAAGGGATTTTTAAAGTATCACTGTTTAATTCTCAAACAGCCATTTTGGTTCTACTATGAAACTTAAAGTATCTATATTTCTTAAACTATCTTAAGTAGGAAGCTAAAATTTTGTATTTTTTTTAAGAGACTCATAGGGTATATATTCAGGCTAATTTTCATTAAATTCTCATGGCCTGGATGACAATTCTCATGGCCTGGATGACTTGAATGATCCTCCAATATGTCAAAATATGATAATATCTATTAATTTATCCTATCTTAATGAGATTGGTTGCATTATTTTTCAATAAATAATTATTTATTAAACAGACATATAATAAATATTACAAAGTAGCTATTTCTTTAATTCCATTGCTAGATGAAATTAATATTACAAAATAGTGGAAAATGCACAGTATGGGCATGTATATATTTTTTTTTTTGTTATCTATGACACAATCTAGCTATTGCAAACTAAATTTGTCGCAACTATAGAATGTTAAATATGAAACAATGTCTCTTATTTTTTTGAAAATTTGTTAATGTCACATGTAACTGTGTGCAAATATATTTACAATTTAATATCAATTCTAGATTTTGAATAAATTTACACCACATTAAGCTTACTAAAATAACTTAGTGTAACTTAATAAAATGTAATATGTTGCAACAACTCCTCTGGAATTATGGGTATGCTCTCAGGATACAGATGCAAGTCTAAATTTCTGAATAACTAACACATTTATTTACAAGCAGAGCGTAAACAGGAACAATATGCAGCAAATAGCTTGATAACTACAGCACAAGATGACTAATCAACTATCAGGTACAGTAGAACAGCAATTAAATAGTCCACTAATTTCACATAACAGCCGATACTATTCTGAAAACATTGACGTATCCAATAATTCAACGTAGCTTGTATCACATCAACTGTTCTCGAACTGAGCAACAACTTTTATATGCTCACTGTAAAAACTTCCAGGAGGGGCTCATATCTAAAGGAATATTCATAATTTCGAGAAAGTTCTAGTACCTTTGAAAAAGTTACCAAACTGGCTATAAATCGCTGAATTTGACAACACTGTCCCAGGTGTTCAATTATGGCAAAGCTACACCAACATAATAGGGATGGCTGCCTGTAAAAGTGTTTTTCCCTTCTGGTTCTAAAAAGTCTTCAGTGAAGGCATTTTATGTGTTCTTAAGAGTAACATGAGTAAGTCTTGTCTCATGTACAAAATGCAGTTTCAAAAAACTGTCCATGAGAGAAAATGCAAAGATTCGAGGAAAGTATGTCTTTCTTGTGTGTATGGGGGCGGGGGAGCTGAGGGGCATCTTTCGATCATTTGCCCAGGGCATCATCCTCAGGTCTGGTTATTTGCTACTGCTAACTTTATTATAAATGAGTTGCAATTGCAACGCATGTAGAAATATGAATATCAGAAATATGAGCAACAGTACAACCTCGAAAATCCGAACTCGTCCGGAATTTGCCGATTCCGGATTATAGAATTTGAATAAAATTCAGATTTAATATTAACTAAATACATTATAAAGCACTATTTTTAGTAAAAATAATGGCAAAAGTTAAGTTAATCAATTAAAACATATTATTTAATCTAAAAAATAGGGCAAAAGAAATTTCTAAGAAAAAATATACACAATAATTTAGAATGTGTGAACGAAACGAAATGATAAAATTCCATTTTATCATTTCGTTTAAATATTTGAATTAACATTTGTTATTTCATTAATTTTGATTTATGGGAAAGCAGTTTTCTTTATCCTGTAGATGGACATTATTTCTGCTCGGTTAAATGGGTATTTTTTCTTCTCCACATTTATCGTCGCTACTCCGATCTTTTTTTATTTAATATCATATCGCAAATTTCGCCATCATTCAATTTATTTACGATTGGCGCATCATCATCACAGTGCAGAACTTCCGTTATATCGGCTTTGTCGAATTTAATGAAGCGCCGGAAGATTTAATGAAGTGTCGAGATTTAATAAAGATCGAGGATTAGCACTTTTGACGATACATTTAAAGGTATAAATGTGTTTAAACCGTTTTCGCTATTAACGAATGAAAAACAACAAATAAGAACTTAAAAGTTTTATTTATTCTCTAGCATCTATATAATGTTATGTTTATAAAGGCCGATGACTCTGAAAAAAGTAAAAACTTTATTAGTAATAGTCAAATATCTAAAAAATATCGCAGTAGATAAAATAAATATCTTTTCCAAAAAAGAAAAATATCTCTCCTCTCAATGATTTTTCTAAATTACGATGAGTCATTACTAGGCTGCAGCCAGCAGCACCGCGACGTGGTGGGGCAGGGAAAGCGAAGAAAGGAATTTGCTTAGTTCCTAAACTAATCGTAAACGCAGCCGATCCCTCTGACAGTCTGTGTGACCTTGTTGCTCGGTTCTGTGCGATACGATATTATTTAGTTATTTATTTGCTATATAGTATGTAAATATGGCTTTCTAAACAAAAAAGGCAAAATATACAGTCAATTTGAAGCTGACACATTCGACGAGAACGAAAAAAATCGTCAGATATGTATCGGGAGGGGGAGGAGATTCCGAAGATAAAACAGAATACATTGAAGAATGGAATTCATACTACGAAGCGAACAAAATAAATTTTCGTGAGCGTTAATATGAATTCTCGGGATTTTTAGATTTAATTGAACAATCTGTGATAAAATGTTACGACAACGTTTTAAAGTGTTTATTTAATATTAAAAATTACATTGTTTCAGAAAAATGTCTTTTTCAAAAATGAGAAAAGGAAATTTTGCTAATAAAAATTCCGTATTTACATAATGATGTATATTTTACGCGAAATAATTCATCGGGAGTTGTGACTTGAATAAGGGGGAGGAGGAATTAATGCTAACAACGTAATTCACGCTCCAACCACGAGCCGATCTACGGCCGTCCATCTAAACTTTCGTTTCATTTCCGGGTTCAGAAAGTCGACCGGAAAATACGGTAAAATAAATAATCTTACATATAAAATAAATAATCTTACCCTGTTGTTTTAAATCCGCGACTTCGTCAGTCCGAGGGGAAAAAAACAACAAAAAAAAAACCCCGAAAATTTGGAAAACGTCCGGATTTTGGATGTTTCCGGATTTTGCATGTCCGGATTTTCAAGGTTGTACTGTATAAGCACAAATATATAATTGCAAGTATAAGCACAAGGGAAATTCAAACCTGGGACGATCACCAAAAGGTTTTTCTCTTCCTGGTGATGGACGCCCGCCTCTTCCAAAAGGTGGACGACGACCTCTACTTGAATCTAAAATAATAAAATTTAAGAATTATATGAACTTAATTTTGCTGAAACAGACTAAAAAACTTTAAGCATCTTTAGTTTAGCTAGACCAATAATAGAAGAATAATTTCCATAAGATGCATAAATAATGTAAATTTCCTGAGTTAGGAGTGGAATTACTGTCTTTAATTTATCTTTAAATATTTTTATTTTTATACACAATCATTCATACCCAAATCCAATTATAATAAACCATTAACATTAAAAAACTTAAATTTCATATACATTTATTTAATGATAAATTTAATATTAGTTCATCTTCATACCAAAACGATCTGGATCATCTCGGCTAGATTTATCTCCATCAGGTCCACCAAATTTTCTTGGTTCACCTAAATCCATTTTGTTTGGATTTCCACCGGAATCTCTGCCACGAAAACTCATTTTGCAAAATCTAAGAAAGGAAATAAAACATTATAGTGCACCAAAGAAAATTAACACAGAAAATTTTAAATAATACAGAAAGCAGAGTTTATTAAGGTGGGTCCTGGTCTACTGAAAAATCTTTTAAGATATGAAAAACCTTTTAAAATGAATACCACTAGGGGGGGAGAGGGAGGTACCAGTCATTTAAAATTCAAATACGCATTAGCAGTGATAAAAACACTGAAAACTGCATTTTGTCTTATTGATCAAGAAATTAAGGAGGTCTTAAGTTTGATGAAAGTACTTATGAAGCTAATGGGGCAAATTTCTCCTTAATTTAGGAGCTAGCTTTGAAATTACATTATTTTGCATTTTAACAGCATTTGCTGCTTTTGATCATACATACTTACAATGGTACAGCACAGACAGAGTAGAGACTAAAACTAACACTTAAAAAATAATAATAATAAATTTAATTCTTTAAAATGAATACTTAATAAAGCATTGATTGTTTCAAACTTAAATGTATAAGAGAAGCAAAAAATATGCATATTTCCTTAATATATTATAAAAAATATTTAAATTCAAAGCATTATTTTTACATTAGCTGTTTTACTGCACACATATAAAATAAAATTATACTTTATTTTGCCCTCACTGGCCATTGAACACAAGGTTCGTACACTACCCTTGTATTTTTAAAGGATGAACACCAGTAAGGTAGCCCACGTAACAGGCGTAGGTCTATGCTTAAATTGCAATGGACCAACTATTGCACAAACGACTGTTGTCACATTGCAGAGATGAAGAATAGTGGCAGACTATTTGAAGATAAAGTTCCATCCAATGGTTTAAAACTAATCATGGTGGTTGGGCGAATACATAAGTATAATCATGTTGGTTGGGTTAATACACAAGTACAATCACGGTGGTTGGGTTACAAGTACAAAAATTCCACATTACAATTTTAACCGTTTATTTTTTTTTTAAATTTAGCTTAACATATTTTGTTCTTGTGTTTTTTAATAGTTTTTCACAATGAGTTATATTTGATAAATAAATTGAAATTTTCTTAGCTAGAGAATCAGTTTTCTTTTAATCAATAGTATTAACATTTGATTTTAAAAAAAATACTTTTGTTTAAAATGATTAATTTTCTTTAATAAGTTTTCTTCTTTCCTCGATAGTTTCACCACTTTTTTGGATTGCTCTTTTCTTTTCTAAATGTTGCATGTATTTTGAGTGTGCAGATAATTCTGTAAGCTGCATTCCTTTAGTTATTTCTATTTTACCCAATCCCTAGAAAACTGTATAAACTCGTGAATTATCTTCTGTGAAATGTAGGATTGATGCCTTAAATTTTCAATTTTGGAAGCAGTATCACTGCAATAAATTTAAAGGTATGGACAAGTTAAATGTACAAATTATTATGTTACACAGCATAAAGCTTAGGATTGGTCATTTTGCCGGCAAAATGGTATTTTTGCCAGGACAGTGGCAAAAACCTGGCAAAAAAGGGCAAAAACTGGAAAAAATGTAGAAAAAACAATATAATTTTGTACATAATATAATTGAGACTTAAATCAGAATATTAATTAGTTATTTCATTAATATTAATTTGATTAATTAAATGATAAAACATAATTAAACATTAATTGATAAATAAGAAGTTATGAAATCAATCTTCATTTTATCCTTATTTGAACCTCTAGCTCTAGGTATAACTTTTATGAATAATTTATAGAAATAATCTTTTAAAATTCCTACTAATTTTTCCCTTTTTTTTTTGTATAAAAAAAACATATGAACCAGATAAAATTAATATACATAAGATTAGGGAGGGTGGGAATATAGTGTTTCAAAACTTATTTATTGCTATGCAATGTTGAAGAAACAAAATATGTGCTCTGATGTAAAAAATTCAATTGAATTTGATGAAATTTAATTATTTTATGTGTAAAAATTCTTCTCATAATTAAAGTTATAATTTAATATAAGCTATACTTTTTTTTAATATCTATATTATATAGTAATTTATATACTTTGTATCTTCAAATTACTATTGTTCTGATTCTGATAGATAGCAAAATTCATATTAATACTCAGACTTTGTTAAAAATTAACTAAAGCATAAGAATTAGTTGTTTAATAGTTATGACTGTTTAAACCAAAGCCAGTGAGTTATTTTATTGTTATTTACTATTTCCTTTCTACTGTTCCTCATTCATAATATTAACTAAAAAAGTATTTTACTAAAACAATACAGACTTAATAGCATTTAGATTACTGTTTCAATGATGCATTGAAGATTCTAAGTTATAAAAAGCAAGAAAGATCAATCATGCATAAAGCATTAATTATGAAACACTTTCCAACTTCAATGCAATTTCATTTAAACATCTCTAAAATGTGATACATTCCTCAGTAATATTTTAAAAATTATCACAATACTACATTAATTTATTGTATTTGAAAACTTAAAACTTCATCGAAAAAAATGAACTTCATTCAAATGACGGCATTGAAATGTAAATTCCCTGGTTTAAACATCTCTAAAATGCGATACATTCCTCGGTAATATTTTTAGAATTATCATGATACTACAATAATGTATTATATTTGAAAACTTCATCGAAAACAACTGACATTTATTCAAATGACGCCATCGAAATATAACACACCTGGCTCTATTTATAAAAGCAGCATTTCATTCATACACATTTTTCCATTCATTTCATTCATCACAATACTATAATTTATTTTATTTAAAAGCTTAAGACCATGGAGGTACAAATAATTAAACTCCATGCTTAAAACTTCATCGAAAAAAATCGTCCTTCTCTCTGTAAAATCAATAAATATTTCATTCATATCAGCTATGCAGACTCCATGAGCTAAATAATTTTGCGTTAAAGAAATGCAGCAATTCTTATACAACTCATTCTACATTTACATTTTCTATAGGTGAAAAATAGGCTTCGTTGTAGAAATAATCAATGTTTGATGATCATTTAAACTCAAATATATTGTAATTGAGTTGTTTCAGTATGTAGATGCACATAATTGAAGCAAAAATAAAGCGGTTTTATGACGGATACAACACTAAATATGAATTAAAAAGAACTTTAAAAATCGCGATTTTGACACAAGATGGATGCCATATTTTGTTTTGAGACGAGTTACGTGACCTCTTCATATAATGGTCACATGATCGCTTCATAAGGTATAATTATTTTAATTTTTATTTAAAAAACTACTGAATATATTTTGCTGAAATTTTTTTTATATATCTTATGGGGATAATTTGAATATTTCCTAAAATTGTCAAAACAATTTGTGAATTTTAAATCCACTTAAAAAATGTTTGAAAAATTAGGTCCCATATAGGGTTCAATGTTCATTTTTTCAACCTGGGTTTAATCCAAAACTAATTGAGTAATATTATTCATTTATATTCCCATAGGTCCCACAGACTGTTTGAACAACATACTAAAATTTTATTTTGATAAAGTCATTTTTACGGCAGTTATCATGCTAACGGATAGATAGAATGAACAAAGTCATAAACACTTTTCAACTATATTGTAAAGTGTTAAAAACATTAAAGTTATATATTATTAGAGTTAAAATTAGTAAAAATTAAACTAACTTATTTACATTCCAGTAAATAAAACATATCTCTTTTTGCCTCTGTGGCAAAAAATGGCAAAAATGTATTTTTGTCAGGACGTTTTTTTTCTACCTTTGGCAAAAATGTGCCAACCCTAATACAGCTGTTTTGAGGATATGTTGGTTCTCCTTCGTCAGTGCTACAGACACCAGCAAACTAAAAAAGAAAAGAAAAAGACAAAGCTGCTACATTGTATAATAATTTATGTAGTACAGGTATATTGCTTAATTTCCCATTATTTCTTTAAAATATGCTCTTATTGAAATTTAAAGCTGTTTAATAAGTAACAAAATTTAATATGTCTGCAATTTTTATGTAAAAATTCCAAATACACGACTTTTATGCAAAAACACTAAAATTCGCAGGTTTTATGAAACAGTGTTAAAATTAATGATTTTTTTATAAAGGCGATAACATTTGCAAATTTTAATTGGAAATGCTAAATGCTAAAAAAAAATTTATGAGCAATTTTGAATTGCAAAAATTAGAGATTTTCATGCAAAAGTGTTTAGATTCAGGGTTGATTAGGGGCTACTTTAAGTGGCCAAAACATCGTGATGAAATACATAGTATTTTACCCAAAATTTTGCTGTGAAATGTCCCGTACGTAACACATGAATACTGTGAAATGACCCTTAAATTTAATAACCAGTTTGCAATATGTGTGTCATAATCTTGCTTCTTTCTAATTTCTATTAAATTGATAAGAAATAATTTTTGGGAATTTGAGAATTCATACAACGAATTAATTTTATAATAGCTGTAGTGGGAATAAAATTTGGCAAATAAGAATTTTATTTAACAATTGGCTTTGTGAATTTAAATTTGGTTTTATATAATATAATATATATATATTAAAAACTAAGTGTTTGATCTGTTTTCTATGGAAAGGTCTGTGACATATAACATTCCCATCAAGCAGATTATGTTTTACTTTCAATATTTAAAATTATAATTGATCATACACAAGTACTTACACATAAATGTCAAGAAACTTACAGCTTATAAGATGTGACAATTTATGGACAGGAATTGCATATATAGTGACATATGTAAATTTAGTGCATTTTAATGACCACTTAAATTCTTCGAAGAAAGAATCGCACTTTCACTACTTAGAAATTCTTATACGTACTTTGAACGATGAATAAAAAAATACATGATTTAAGATCGCGGTGATAACAAAAATTAGATTTTTAAAGGTGAAACTGCTTCATTAGCTCTTTTAGAGTAAAATAACAGTAAATTTATATACGTATGATAAGCCTAAAAGTCTTTATCAGCACCAATAGCTAGAACAACTTTCAAACAATCTCTAATCATCATTCATACTTCAGATTCATATAAGTATTATGGAATTAGACAAAATAGTGAAAATACTACCTTAAAATTTCTTTATCCTAGGAGTTATTCAAACAACCATTTGATCCGGCTAACTTTAAAAATCTACAAACAAGAAACGGCCGCCATTCACATCATTTCACTTCACTTCATGAAAAAACAAGGTGGAAAAATATACATTTTATTTTCTCTACTTCAGTTTAGCCCACAAGTCAGTTTTATGCACTCCAATGCAAATTGATATGGGGTTCTACAGTAAGTATGGGCGTAACAAGGGTAATTGTGACGTAAAGTCTTAGCGTCAATTTCCTTCCACTTAACATATATTGAGACGGGGTGTCCAAATTACTACATACTACTGCTTTACCTCCGTCCCGCCAAGGCCACCTGCAATAAGAGTCCCGGACATAGACAACCCAACCACGGCAACGGAGGGAAGGTACCTCCCGCGCGTAACACGTACGGGATCTAACACAGATGAATTTCTACAGTAATAAATAAGACTAATATGAAAAAATATATCTCTAAACTAAAAAGTAAATTAGAATAAACTTCAAACTGTGATTCTAAAATAAAAAATGATCTACGTTGAGAACAAATATTTTTTCACTCTCTTCTGTAAACATTTATGTTAAAGTTATATTAATATAATAAACAACTATATTAATATTTATATAATATTTAAAACATATCAAAAACAAAACTTATAAACCTTAGAAATTCAAATAATATTTTATAACTATAAATTAGGAAAAAAGTAATTACATATTATTCACTATAATGGGAGAAACTGCTGACACTTACCTATGACTTTAAAATACATATTTTATTAGCTAACATACATATATATATATATCCCGATTTAGCATTTAGCTTTAAAACATAAGCAACATAAAACACAGTGAAATAGTTATGAATATAAATTTCTAAATTTAACTTTTCTATTTTGTGACAGTAACTTTTGCAACATTATTACTTTTACACTAATACTACATTTCAAAAACTCTTGATACCTACCTATTTAACTTGAACAACATTTTATACTGTAAATCTAGAATTCATAAAAAATGCGAAGAAACATGCCTGTAAAATAACGTACCTCCCAACTTCTCGCTCATTCATAAAAATCCTGGACGCATGGAACATATCCTTCCTAGTGAAAAACATTACAAAGTCCTATACATTAAGGCGGTTTACGACTATTCTCCGCCCATGTTAAAGTATAGGACATTCTCTTGAACATAACCACGCAATAATGCGGGCTCAAATCTCTTTGCAGTTTGCAGGGGGTGATAGAATGGAATATGAAGCATCTTTTGGCAGAGGAAAATACGAGGAAGGTTAATAAAATAATAAATTATCAATTAAAAACTGAAACAAACTAAGTAATTTGTAGTTTTTCAAATCTTCAATAGATGGCGCATTAGTGCCGTCTCATGGCTATCAGGATGCTTTAAGGCGGATTTAAACCGATCCGAAAAGTTACCTTTTTCCGATAGATGGCTCTGAATATCGCAGGTTTGGCGAGATCTGACCCTGCGCCAAACAGCGATTATTGTTCAATTTGCGGTAGCCCTTATTTCACTTCCGGATTAATCCAGAAACCGGATGTTATGAAATGCATTCAATCTCAAAGACAGAGCCTGTTTTTCTCGGCTAATAAATTCAAATAATGGACTACTATACATAAAAGTATGTAGAAACTTTCTTTCTATAAAATTTCATGTTTATATTGCATGTTCTTACGTATCAGTACAAATCTTAAAATCTTATATGCGTATTGTTACTGTAATAAATATTGATATATAAATAATGAGTGTTGATGGGAAACTGACGAGTTAATTCATATATTGCTGTTGAAGTATATTTGAAATTTTAACACTTTAAATGGATTTGCTTGTCGTGCCTATCATCTGCACTCTTAAGCATTTCATATTTTATTAGCTCTATTTCTATTGCTCATGGGTTAGCAAAATTCATTGTACCTGCATTGGTAATGTTTTATATGCGTTCATAATGATGTGCTTATTGTTTTATGCTTAATTCTAAACTATTTCAGGAAACAGGAATAAATTGGTTTCTGGTGAAACTGAGAGATTCCTATTTATTGTTATTGGAGTGTATTTGAAATTTCAGCAATTTAAATATTTTGCCTTTTCTACCTATGATGTATGTTCTTAACTATTTGTGGAGCTACTTTGTATGTTGTTTATATTCTCTTAATAACATAACAAGCCAAATTCTAAGAAATGAATACTTCATCATCATTTTATAAGGAAGTTGCTTTACTCATCTTGAACCAAAAGGTGAATAGTAGAAACCACTTCCTTATTGTGGCCCTGCATCAGTGCTATTAAAACACACAGACTTAAATGAAAAAAGAACAAAATGAAAGTTGATATTGGCTTGAAATGATATTGACAATTTCATCCCTTTCCTTATTTCCTATAAACCCAGTGTTAGCGAGCATTGAAATTTTTTTCTGTTTGATTGGAAATTCAACTGTGTGCATTTTAAATTCAATATATTAGCGGAGTCATAACAGTAAATATAATGTTCAACAGTAATTGTATTAGGGATCTATGTTCCCTGCTCTCTATACATAACCCATATATGTGCGCACAGGGGTTAAACAGGTATATTAAAATCTTTAACAATTTTACTAAAATCTAAAATTATTTTAGAATTTTCCTATTTTTTTATCCAAAGTGCTAGTCTTGATTTTTTTAATATTAAAGTGAAATAGATATAAAGTGAAATAGATATAAATGTTTATCAATTACTATAGAATTATCTTTAAAATATAAATCACACTAAAATCTCAAATGTAAAATCATACTAATATGGTAATATCATTTCAACCATGAATAGCAGGTGCTAATTATCAAGTATAAAAAGAATCATAGACTAATTTAATATTCCAGAAACCCTAATGCCAAAATCTATAGAAAATTGGATTCCCTTCAGAAAATTACCAGATGCATATTATCTCTAACATTAATCATAATTTGCTATCTTCACAGCTCAAAGTACACGTCTCTATCCCTAGTCCCTATTCTTTACCATTGACCAATTTTAACTAATAATAAGATATGCAAATTTAAAAAATTTCACATCCTTTTCACTTTAATGCACAATAGAAATTCCTTTCACTCAAAATGCTCATGCTATCCAGAATCCTAGGACTAATGTTGTGTTTATGATTTTTAATATTTTAGTTAAAATGGCATGTTTTAACAAGATTTCTTTTGGGAAAATGCTAAATAAAACTGGCACAGTTAAGACATTGTGTACACATCAAAGTTAAGGTGGCTTTAGAAACACCCACTACCAACCAAGTCATCTTTTGTCAACAGATGATGCTGAATATTGCAGGTTTGATGAAATGTGGCAAAAGACGATTGTTTAATTTGCAGTAGCACTCTTCACTTCTTCCGGCCACACATCTTGCTACCATAAGCCTTCGGGTTCATCGTGTGGTCTGGGTTTTCAACTCTTCACTTCTAATTTAATTCTGAACAAAACCCGATATTAGGGGGATAATCAAAATCAACACTCAAAATTTTTTCTCCGAGAAGTACTCAGCTTTATTTCAACATGTTTCCGAGTGTTTTTCAAGTTATTTTGTATATTAATGGTAGGGTATGGCATGAAATATAGGATAACTATAGGTTTCGAAGAAGCAATTGCCTAATAAAAAAAGTAAGTTTTATCTTTTTCTTTCTTATTGATAATATTTGATGTTTACATTGTATGCAAATTATCTTGAGCCCATAGAAATAAAGTAAAATGTTGTATAACAACATTTTACATGTTCTTATAATAGTATTGAATATTAGTACAAGAACTGATGCAAAACTGACAAGTTGATTTTATTGAAGTGTATTTGAAATTTCAACACTTTAAATATATTTACTTGTTGTACCTATGTTTTGTTTTTAAGCATTGTTTGTTAAGTTTTGTATATTTTAAGAACTTTTATTTTCTAATGCACATGAGGTAGGTAAATTCCAGTATTTGACCTAAATAATATTTTGTTTATTTTTTATGCTCAATTCTAAACTGTTTCCGACAACAAAAGTTAATAGGTTCATACAAAAATGTCAAATATTTTTTGTTGTTTAAGTTTATTCAGCATTTTAAATATGTTTGCTTGTATGTCTGCATTTTTTCAAGCTACTTCCTATAGTTAGCTTTGTATATTATATTTTGTCTTGATAATATAAGTGAACAAATGGAAATTCTGTAAAATAAAATCTTTGACCATCATCATTCTATGAAAGCATAGCCGGACTCAAGGGATTATTTCCGATAAATTTGCTCAATGAATATCACAAGTTTTTACTAATTGAAATGCAGCTGTTTATTTGGTTATACATTTTTTATTTAATAAAATAGCAGAGTTTTAACAGTAAATGTAATAAGAATATACCAATAAAATAAGAAATTTGTCAAAATACAGCATACATTACATTTTAGTAGTCAACTGGCTAAAATTTAATGTATGCTGTATTATAAAGTTTATATTTTGTTTTTTACTGCATAGTTTTGAAGTAATTTTGACAGAAAATGTAATAATCGACACACTGTATATTAGGGACCTATGTTCCTTACGCACTATGCATAACCCTATTTTTTTGTACTTCAAAATTTAAGCGAAAGCTCTATATCTTTGTATTCTCAACAGATTTGGCTAAAGCAGATTACCATATCTTGGTTGTAATGAAGGTCTGGGGTGGGGGGATTATGCTTTTTTCCAGTTGTGAACCATGGAATTTACTTTTCACTTCAACAATAAATGTTAAGGAAACTCTCCCTTAAACTTGAAAATTCAAATGTTCATTTAGTGGCAAGCGCCCAATAGGCAGTTTTAGTTTAGTAGCCACTGTATCACAATTTTTTTGTAAAATCAGTAAGTGTGGTTACATATACTTAATATATATATATATATATATATATATATATATATATATATATATATATATATATATATATATATATATATATAATGTGTTATATATATATAGGTATGAGGGATAAGAATTGGGGAAATAATAAACAGTTATCAAACTTTTGGACAGTTTTCTGATTAAAACAGAATAGAAGAGGGGTGATGTGGCCTAAAGTTGTTTCATTTAATCACCACAGTGCATTGTGTAATCAACCTGTGGTAACTGGCTAGTTCCTATTTTCAGGGTTATTCTAGGATAATATTGTAAACTTGCATTTTAATTTTTATAAAATTTCTCATACCCCCCATCTTCCTTTTTTAATAATAAGCCCTTCCTATTTTTATCTGCTTATCCACTGTTTTTTCCACACTTTTAGTATATATTTTTTAATTTTCTTTTTTCTTTCTCTTATTTGTTTTTATTTGTGGTGAACGTATATTTAGTTTAAGGATAAAAGAAAATATATTAAGGAAATGAAAGCAATGAAATAATTTTGGCATGAACTCGGTCATATTCTGTATCTACTTTAAATATGTTTGGTTGTATATACTTCAATTTTCAATGCATGTTTGTTTTTACATATTAAAATAGTTTTAAACCATTATTGTCTTTCTGTAGTTCTGCACATGAGGCAAGAACCCCACTTTATAAGTAGGGCTCTGAATATTTCTTTGGTAGGATTTAGTACCCAAAATCTCAGATACAATGTAGAATACCATGTACATGTGAAAAATCACTGGGAAGAGTGATAATGTAACTTTGCACATTGCTTAGTCCCCTAAGCTTCCTTCTAGCTCTGATTATGCCTTACTTATTTCAGGAGTAGTCACAAATTACAAGGTGTGTTACATTATATTTTATTTACGTATAATGCAGTATCTTTTTACTAAGAAATATATATAATTATATGCAAGAAATATAAATTTATTGTAATTAATAATCTTATATATATTCTACTTTCATGTTTTTGTTTCCATTCAGTGTAAGGTTTATATAAAGTATTTTGATGAAATTAAAAATTTCTAGATGTAGTTTTAATAGATGCTTTTGTAACTAGGTAACGAAAGTACAATAGACCTCTGGTCGCTATGTTAGGCTCTCTTTAAGCCACCCACCTCTAAGTCATAAGTCAACTAGGTAAAGAACATGTTTGGGGAGGATGGTAATGAGGATATATGTGATGAGTTAATTTTTGGTTCAAACAGAGCAAAAACAGTTACGAATAATGGAATGCTCGGGGAAAAGTTTCTTGTTATAAATATGTAATAAGAAAGATTGTAATGGGTTTGAAAATGTAATATACAGCTTTGATTGCATATCCACATTTTGAACCTCGCACATTACAAATTGAATGTGTATTAAATCTTTAAATGTAAAAGTGAGTATCTAATCTGAATATGAAAAAATATATTAATTTTCATTTGTATATAGTACCATTATAAGTTGATAAAATAATACGTTCTTCACTTATTATTGACATTTATATCCTGTGAAATATCAGTAATGCTAGACATTTACCTTTGGTGAATGAAATCTAATTTATAATCTGAATTGGAGTAATTACTGATTTAAATCAGTTTTAAGATATCAAAACTTGAAATGTTAATGGAAATAGAATATTTTTTTAAACTTAATAAAATTGTAAAGATATAAAAAAAAAAATTTCACTGCTGTCAAAAAGAATCATAAATCTACAACTTCATTAGAACACAGCATCACCTTTGTTGGGATGATGCTAATGCTGTATCTCATTTATCATGACGAAGAAGGTTCTTTATTGCTTTTGAAACCGGTTGATATTTTTTTTACAATTTTTTATGTGTTGCTAATTTTTTTTAAAGACATTTATAGCTGGGCTGCTCATAGAAATTACGAACCCACTACAAATATTTACCATGCCCCCACCCTAATTATGTTGGATTTTCTCCTCTTTGTAAACTTTTTATGTTTTCTTCAGCCTCAAAAATATTGAGGTTTGGGACCTTCACTCAAGTGGTATATGCACCACCCACCTATGGGCGGCCTGTTAATAGAATGTAAAAATTATTTAAATTAAATGATATGACTAAATATTTTCACTTTTTATTTTTGATTTATGTGATGAAAAGGATATAAGCAAATTAGACATCATTTCATACTCAAAGTCTTTATAAGCAAGATAGAAAAATACAAATTTTTTGTTAATTAAAAAAATATTTAACTTCTTATTTTTATTTTAAATTAACAAATTTGCCATTTAAATATTTTGATTTAAAATATATGTTTGGATGTTTTTATTAACAATCCATTGTTAAAATTGCATGACAAATGTCGAAAATATATTTAAAGCAAATAAAATAACATTGATATTGAATTCACGAATACGTTAGCTACAGCTGTGCTATCATCCACTGTCTGCATAAAGGGAATTTATTTTAACATTTGATGTAATTTACAGAAAATTATGAAATAGATTAGGTGTAGAGAAAGCATAAAAATTTATTTTCTTGGTGAAACACATATGAACCATTTGGTGAGAAAACAAAATAGAAGTAGGCCTATACACTATTTAAGAGAAAGTCCAGTGAGGACTTACATTCTCTATATATATTTTTACTTTCCCCCCTCTCTCTCTCTCTGCAATACTCCTGCAATAATAATGTATAGGGAACATATTGGAATCGTGCCGAAAATCGCAACTCGAGTTTTCAACGGATTTACACGTTTCAGGATATCTAGAACACGAAAAAACTATTTTTAGCATGACGTTTGTGTGTGTCTGTCTGTCTGTGTAATGCATGTATCCACTCTAACTCAAAAACAAATCGACCGAATTTCATAAAATTTGGTAGGTAAGTAACTTGTGTATGACCTTGGTACTGATTAGTTTTGGGTAAGATTCGGGGTAAAAGAATCCGGCTTTTATTTCGAAATGGCCCTCAAAATTCGTCAAAATCTGAAATAAAAGATTACGTATGCTCAAATATGTCAATTAAATGCTTGTTTCACAAGTAACTTTTGGTGATGAAAAAATAAAGATCGACTCCATTACTCTAGGACTAGCCGTTCTCTAGATATTTTAGTTTTTTCACATTTTTGCTGCACTGGTTTGGAGAATAAGTCCAGTTACCAAATGAAAACGAAAGCTTATTTAAAAGTGCAAATTTAGTGTCATTTCAATTAATTATGCGTGCTCTTTAATGCAATTAAACTCAATTTAACGAATTATTAATGAAATGAAGTGGAAATGACTTTGAGTCTGCAGAGAAAGTCATGTGCTGCTCACATCAGATTTTGTAATTCACTAATAAAGCTTTACCGAATACGATAAGAGGTCTTTCCAAATGAGTTTCCACTCGACTTTTTATATATATTTACTAATATTCCATATTATTTACCCTGTCCATATAATGAAAAAGATGTCTGTTTGTGCAGTCTGTAGCGGAAAAATCTAATCTCCGTACGGCAATGAAATTAGATACAGAGATACCTCGACTCCTGAGAAAAAACGCCTAATAAAGATTTTTTTTTTATCGGATCGAGTGCAGCCCCATGAGTTCGCGCAGCGATCGACTACGTTTTTAGAAAAATTGGATGAATGAATTTAATTAATTCTTGCTTTAAATCTCGAGCAACGTCGGATACATTTTCTGCGTGGTCGAGAGCTACTGCAAGGATGCTGTTCTAATCAAGCTCTATTAGAAAAGCGCAGCGGTCATGGTGTAAATTTAATCAAAGTTTTGCATCTTAAATTCCGAGCAACGTCGTTTATTTGTTTGAGACCCAAACCGTCCGACCTACCAGAAAGGTGTAAGGTAACCAATTGGACGACAGGGAAGTGCCACCCAATTTAGACCGGAACCCAGTGGGGGAGGCAACCACAGGGACCGTACCCTCCTTCCCCCCTACCACCAACCTCTCGGAAGAACTTTCGGACCCACATGTTTAACGTGATCGTACTCCGCATGAACACGGCGGCAGTTGTGGCAGCGTGCAAATCCAGCGCGCAAACCACCGGGCTACCGCACCCGAAATGTGCCAACAGCACGCGGTGTTTCCAGGTGGTCACCCACCCAAGTACTAACCGCGCCCGATGCTGCTTGACTTCGGTGATCTAACGAGAATCGGTGTTTTCGGCACGGTAGGGCCGTTGGCGGCCCGAGCAACGTCGTGTACATTTTCTAGTATATATACAAGTTTCCTCGATTTTATGAAATTTAAAACTTAAATTACTTTTTAAAGGCGAAAATTTTTTAATTTACGTCCTATATTCTGTAAATGCACTTTATTTGGGACTTCTTATTACTAGTATATATTTTGATAAACTCGTGTATTGCCCATTTTTCCTTCTTCAACATCTTTGACGGTCTCGTTCTCAGCTCCCAGATCATGTAGGGAGCTAAGACTCGACACACAGTTCATCTCGCCGAACAGTTTTATTTATTAAATGTTCAAGGCATTGCGTTGCATCGTTACGTCATTTACGTATGTCATAACAATGTCCCCCTCTTTTCATGTTTTTTTTTTCTTTGCAAATTGCTGCTTAGAGTTTTCAGATGAAATGTTATTTTGCTTATTACGCATCGATCTTATCTATGTATAATACTGCATAGATTTGAAAGCAGATTACGTAAAAAAAACTAAAGTATATGCTATAATATAATTAATGAAATATATACTATAATATAATTAATGCATAATATTGTGATGGTTTCGAATTCGAGTTTTCGGTTGATTTACATGTTTTAAATATCCCTGAGCTCGTTTTTGAAGCGATGTATAAACCTTCCATGGGCGAGCGATATTTCACAAACGAGTTGAAAAGAGTTATTTAAATGAAATTCGGTACGATTATTACAAATGGTGAATAACGCAATAACAGGATATTATATAATATTAAATAAATAATTATTTTTATATCATTAGAAAACACATGTATGTAGAAAATGCATGCTTATTCAAGCAAAACATTAGGGTTATATCTACATATTGCCCCGTAGATATATCTAGATTTTGTCTAGCTTATACAATAGCTAGTTTTTGTCTAGCTTATATATAGCTAGTTTTTGTCTAGCTTATATATAGCTAGTTTTTGTCTAGCTTATTGCCCCATAGATATATCTTTCTAAATACCTTGGATATATCCCATACATTCTTTATGGAAAATGGAAATGGGGTGGAAAATCTAAAATTCAAATAATTTGTGATCTAATAGTGCAAATTACAAAATATTTGATTTAGTTCTGGGTTTTTTTTACGTAATATCATGACAAAATAAGATTTCATAGCGATGCAAGCATTTGTTTTTAGCTTAGTGTTCATATCTCAGAGACACACACGCACACATGGATATCGAAAAGTGTTCGAAATGTGTTCAGGTGGTCTTAAAACGTGCTCTTCCTCAAATTATCAAATTTAAGAATTTTTGAGTAAATAATACTTACTACATGCAACATCATACTATTATATACCATAAGAAAAAAATCTGATGTGGGCAACACATGACTTTCCTTATATAATGAAATGAATTTACTACTTTTACAGTAAAATAAATAGGTTTTTCTTCTAGTAGATACTAATATCCTTTCCAAGATATTGAATTTTCGACAATTAGTCGCGATTTTCATTGATTTATCGTCATTTTTATCCATTTGGCGAGATTTTCGTTAATTTGGCAACATTTCAAAAAGTCGCCAAGTTGGCGACATTCCGCCAATTTCGTCGCCAAAATCTCGCCAAGCGTTATGGACGAAGAAATCAGTTATATATATATATATATATAACTTATTGAATTTTCCACATATATTATATAGCTATTATTATTATATATTTATATATTATATAACTTATTAAATATTGAATTTTCCACAATTAGTCGTCATTTTCATTGATTTAGCGTCATTTTTATCCATTTGGCGAGATTTTCGTTAATTTGGTAACATTTCAAAAAGTCGCCAAGTTGGCGACATTCCGCCAATTTCGTCGCCAAAATTTCGCCAAGCGTTATGGACGAAGAAATAAGTTATTCTTACAGCAGATAAATTGGCGTTCAAATGCAAAAGTATTACTCAAAGTATCTTTTTTCATGAATGGAACGAGCTAGATCCGCGAGAATGATGTCACCCAATTTATCGCATGATATTATATATGAAAAGTGAACATGTTTCTCAATAGGGAATTTTTTTTTTCTATTTTATATGACTTTTTGATAATTTTTTTGAAAAATGTGCAATATCTCGAGAACGAAATGTTAGCGTTCTAAAATTTATGTCAATCGTTTTCTAATGAAAAATTACATTAAAAATGTCTATTTACGTAAATTTATTATTGGTTTTGATTTTTTGACGATTTTTTCAAAATTTCATTCGAAAATTTAGGGGGGGGGGGAGGTTCTGAACATTCGATTGTGTATAAAAACAATAGGCTTCCAGTGTTTACAGATTGTGATTTTTGTACCAAATTTGGTCCGAATCGGTCCATTCGTTCGTCAGTTATCGTCTCCACAGACCCACTGACACACACACAGACATCACTTCAAAAATGTTTGATTCGTGATCAGGGATGCTTGAAACGTGCTCTCCCGTCGAAAACTCGAATTCGAATTTTCGACCCCGTCACAATACTTTTCTTATACATTATACAACTTACGTATAAGGAAAGTAATAAGCTTACCAAATTTCGAGAAATTCACTTGATTATTTTGAGATATCGCTTTTTTAGGAAAAGCAAAATTTCAAATATCTGGAGAACTATTTATAAAACTACTCATACATAAAGCAATACTATTCATACTACTTTAAAAAGTAAAAAAATAAGTAATTTTAAGGAATTTCTTAGGACCTAAAACACTTTTTAATTTGTATTAAAATAATAAAATATGTCTGCTTAGAATTTTTGGCACTAAAATTCGCGATATTTCCGGCGAAGCACTCACTCACCTTCACAATATTTTGGGAAAAAACATTAAAATTCATTAATTTTGAGTAATGATTCTAAAATTCACAATTTTAAAGAAAAGCGTTAACATTTGCAATTTTAAAAAAATGCCCAAATGTATATTTTTATTTAAAATCGCTAAAAGTAGCAATTCTATTTAAAAACTTTAAAACTTGTAATTTTAAGAAAAGCTAAAATGTAAGAAAATGTGTAAAATTAAAAGTACTTCCATTCGCGAATGTCCCAGAGAACTGCGCTGATTCTAATGTTACATAAAAAAAGAAAGAAAATATTTTGTCTGGCCTTACATTACTATCTTTTACAGTGACTGTACCTCTACTGAAAAAATTAATTGCTTACGTGTTGCAACCACAGCTGCTGCTCGATAGTTTTGAGGAAGCAGTTCTAGTATTTATCAACAATCTTAGTCGCGGGAGAATCCTAGACGCGGGAAATTAAAGAATACCTTTTATCATTGAGTATGCGGTAGAAGTCTCAAGCTTTGTTTTTAACGTTTTATTTGGAACGCTCCGACCGGTTATATTCATTGAGAAAATTTTAAATTAATTTTAAGGGACGCGACAGCCCAGTGGTTAGTGCGCGTGATTTGCACTCGGTTGGCCCGGGTTCGATTGCCGCCACTGCCAAAACTGTCGCCGTGTTTTCACGCGGAATACTATCACGTTAAACATGTGGGTCCATAAGTCCTTCCAAGAGGTTGGTGGTAGGGGAAGGAGGGTACGGTCCCTGTGGATGCCTCCTCCACTGGGTTCCGGTCTAAATTGAGTGGCACTTTCCGGCAGTCCAAACAGATACCTTATACCTTTCTGGTAGGTCGGACGGTCTGGGTGGAAGAAGAAGAAATTAATTTTAATTAAGTATATTAAATTACTGTGTTTATTTCAGTTACGTAGATATACATGCTTAAAAACAAACTTTTATCTCAATTCTTCATAGAAAATTTCCCCACATTCGTGTTTTTAACACATTTGAATACAAATCATATCGGGCTGAGACTCATTAGTCTTCGGGTCGGGTCGGATCGTGAATTTATACGTTTTAGATTCGGGCTGAGTTTAAACACTAGCATTTCGGGTCTGTCCGGGTGAAAATCTGGATTTCGGCCTTGCAGACCGCTTATGTACGGATACGGATAAATAAATATAGATGAACACCGAAAACCTAAAATAGACTGAAAAAATCGTATCCGAGAACGGCTCGAGATGACTTCTGAACAATGTTGTTCATTAATTTCAGATTAAAAATATTTACAAAACATTCATTCATTTGACAATAGTGAGTTTTTTCGATGTTTTATGAATTTTCTTATTTTGGATCAAAAACGGGATATATCGCGAGAACGGCGTATGTGTGCATCTTGTAAATGATAGTATTCGCATTTATATAAATATCCACATAAATATAGGAATTTTTGTAATATTTTATAACGTAATTATGTTTTTATAACATTTTTATCGATTTTCGGAATGAAAAGTTCGTTATGTCGTGAACCTATACCGACGCATCTCATTCTCAATTTATATATATAACAGCTGAAGTTATTTTTTATGTATCTATTATTTTTACTTTCCTTATATACATAGTATAACGTATAAGGAAAGTTATTGTGACTGGGTCGAAAATTCGAATTCGAGTTTTCGACTGGAGAGCACGTTTTAAGCATCCCTGAACACGAATCAAACGTTTTTGAGGCGATGTCTGTGTGTATGTGAAAGGATGTGTGTGTTAGTGAGTCTGTGGTGACCATAACTGACGAATGAATGCACCGATCCGAATGAAATTTGATACAAGAATTACAATCCGTGAATTCTGGAAGCCTATTGTTTTTACATGCAATCGAATGTCCAGAACCCACCTAAAATGTTAAATAAAATTTTGAAAAATCATCAAAAAATTAAAACATTCAATAAAGTTGCCTAAATAATCATTTCTTATGTAATTTTTCATTAGAAAACGATTGACAAACTTTAGAATGCTAGCATGAACCGTTCTCGAGATATTGCACATTTTAAAAATAAATTTATCAAAAAATCACATAAAATTCATAAAAAGTATTAACTATTGTAAAATATATTCACTCTTCATATGTAATATTATGCGATAAAATTATTATCATTATTCTCGTAGATCTAGCTCGTTCCTTCATGAGAGAAGACGCTTTGGGTAATAGCATTCTAATTTGACGCCAATAGTCGTTTATCTATTATAAGAATAACCTATTTCTGCAACCACAATGCTTGGCTAAACTTTGACAATGAATTTGGCGGAATATCGTCAACTTAGCAAGTTTTTAATTTTGCCAGATAGACGAAAATATCGCCAAATTGATAAAAATGTCACCAAATTGATAAAAAATGGCGCTAAATCAATAAAGACTAATTGATGAATATTTAATATCTTGGAGAGAATATAAGAATCTCCTATAACAGAAGATATTTTGGTTTGTATTTGGACGCCATTAGTCGTTTATCTACTATAAGAACAGCCTATTTCACCGATCATAATGCTTGAGGAAATTTTGGCGACAAATTTAGCGAATATCGCCAACTTGGCGAGTCTTTTAAATGTAACCAAATTTATGCAAATGTCGCCAAATTGATAAAAAAATGTCGCCAAATTGATAAGAATGTCGCTAAATCACTTAAAATAACAACTAATTGACGAAAATTCAATATTTTGGAAAGAACATAAGAATAACTTATTTCTCCATCTGTAACGTTTGGCGGAATTCTGGCGACGAAATTTGGAAAATATTTCTTCCCTATTAAATTCATTTGTCACATGATGTTATGAAACATGACGTACATCGGCGTTGTTTATTTATTTTGCTGTATCCAGGCCAGAACATATTTTCTGTTACTGTAGTTTCAAACAACTTGAATGTTGGGAAGAGCAATTTTTCATTTTGATTTCAGAATATCGTTGAATAAATAAGTTTTCAATTTCTTATCTAGAATTATAATTTTTCGGCTCAGGTACTGTAAGAGACCTGATTTCATGCCAAATCCACCTGATTTCATGCCAAATCTGGGGGCCATTTCTGGGAGCGGCTAGACGTGACCTATGACATTGCGACTTGGGGGCTCAAATGAGAATAAGGATCCAAGTGGCTAGTTGAACAATGTGGAAAGGAAGGGTCGAAGATTAGGTGGGAGTGATTTCTTCTAAATGTATGTTAAGTTTTTCTTTGGCATGGAAAGACAGAGCGAATTGAATGGGCTGCTGTGGTTTGAAGTGGTAGAGCTGGGCAATGTGTGAGCTGGACAATGTCTGAGGTCATGCATTAAAATTAAGTAGTTCAGCTGACATAAAGGGGGTATTCACTAATTTCATTTGGACGTTATAGGACATCGTTTTTGCTTTCCATTCAATGAATAATCTATAGAAACGTGTTTGTGTGGGGGGAGGGGGCGTGCGCGTAAATTGAAAATCTGTTTATTTGTGTGTTTGCTTTTGTGTGTGTGGGGGGGGGGGAAGGGGGCGCGCGGCATAAATTGAAAATCTGTTTATTTATGTGTTTGTGGGGGGGGGGGCGGTGCGGCCGCGTTATAGGCCATTGTTTTTGCTTTCCATGCAATGAATGGTAATCTACAGAAACCAGAAAAACATTTTTTAAAGTAACGTCTCTCTCTCTTTCTCTCTGTGTGTGTGTGAGCGCGTTTGTACTTGTTTGTGTTTGTGTGCGTTTGTGTGTGTGAGTGTGAGCACGTTTGTATTTGTGTGCGTTTGTGTTTGTGTGCGTTTGTGTTTGTGTGTGTTTGTGTGCGTGTGTGTGGGGAGGCTAGCGCATAAATTGAAAATCTGTTTATTTGTGTGTTTGTGTGTGGGGGCGGCGTCTGTGTGTGTGTGTGTGTGTGTGTGTGTGCGCGTGCGTTATAGGCCATCGTTTTTGCTTTCCATACAATGAATGGTAATCTATAGAAACGAAAAAAAACATTTTTTTAAGTAACGTCTCTCTCTCTCTCTCTGTGTGTATGTGTGTGTGTGTGTGTGTGATTGAAAATCCGTTTATTTGTGTGTTTGTGTTTGTGTGTGTGTAGGGGGGGGGCGTTATAGACCATTGTTTTTGCTTTCCGCGATTATTGGATTCGGGGATTAGTGTTATTTTGACAAAGATTTTAGAAATTCATGTGTTGCAGAGTTTATTACTATTTTCAATTTACTATGTCATCTGTTTTATTTTGGCAAAGATTTGCAGGAGATTACCCGTACTATGTGCAATATATGAGTTTCAACAATTTTTGTCAAAATAAAACAGTGGCTTAATAAATTGAAAATATCAATAATAATAATGTTTAAACCGGAAGACAGTAATTGATATAATCCAGTCAAAAGTGCAATTTCGATAACATTTATTTTATATACATTTCTTTAGTATTTAAATCGGAGAAGATTCAACAAAAATTTTTTGCTGCATAAACACATTGGATTTAAATCCGTTGCTAAGCGACATGCTATCACTTTCTTCAAATAAAATTACGGGAAGAAATATCGTCTGTATAATGCTATGTCTATGGAAGGTTTACCTGTACATTTTTATTTATCATCTAAACAATTATTGATCCTAGAAACTTGAAACATGAACTAAATTTTAAGTGGAGCTATTCCAAGACTACTCACAAAATTTCATGAAATTCGGTTCAGCCGTTCTTCTGTGATGATGAGACAAATAGCCAGACAGACAGATTTCCAATTTTATTTATATAGACTAGCAGCATACCCGTTCTTCGTACGCAGTATATAATATAAAGAAACTTATAATTCGCAATTATGTGCAAATTCTGTTAAAATATTAAATTTATTGCTCATAAAGAGAAGTTTAAGAATATCTGTTCTCACTATGCAGAATTATCTGAAAGCAGCTCTATGCAGATCTGAAGAATAAAACATCCTGACCCCTTTTGTAAGCAAATTTACAAAAAAAAAAGGAATTGAATCATTATATGCAACCCCGTACTACTAATAAGATTACGGGATTAGAACCCCGTAGATTAGAAAATATGCCAGTGTGTTAGTAGAAGATTACCCGTATTACAATATGAGTCTCAAAAATATTTGCCAGAATAAAGGAGATGACGTAATAAATTGAAAATATCAATAATACCCGTAATCTTTTACCAGAAGGTCGTAATTGATTCCCATATATGCCACTATATATCTAAATATATGCCAATATACCTGTACTACTTATATTCTCGTAGATTAGAAGATATAATGCATTTGTAGAAGATTACGTACAACGTACTATATATGAGTTTCAACAATTTTCGTCATAGTAAAACAATGTCATAATAACTTGAAAATATCAATAATCCCTGAATCAAAAGTCCCCGAAAATATCAATAATAATAATGTTTAAACCTGAAGCCCGTAATTGATATTATCCAGTCAAAATGCAATGTCAATGAAATTTATTTTATATACATATCTTTATTTTTCAAATCGGAAAAGATTTAATATAAAATCGTATGCCGCATAACACATTGGATCCGTTGCTGAACGACATGATATCATTTGCTTCAAATAAATTGATGGAAATCATGTCATCTGAATAAGGCGACCTCCATGGAAGATTTGGCGACATTTTAGTCAATTTAGCGATAACTTAAAAAATCCCTAAATTTATCGCCAAGTGGGACTGTAGAACTCATAGTCGCATTTTGCGACAAATTGACGAAACATCATCACAATACTATCCCCTAACAAAACACAATTAATTTCATTTATTCAGCGCGATTTTATCAATTCCATGATATTTTCATGGATTTACAAATATTTTTATCAGTATGGTGATATTCAAAAAATTCGTTAAATGTGTTACTAAGTAGGATGGATGGACTGTCCAACAAATGCTACCGAAACATCTTTTCAGTACTCTATTCTAAAACAACAAATCATTGATTTGCGTCATTTTTATAAATTTGGAAACATTTCCGTTAATTTGGTAAAGTTTAAGAAAAGTTACCAAGTTATTTAGAGATATTCCGCTAAACTCGTAGCTCTAAATTTGCAGATCTGAAGAATAAAATATTCTGACCCCGTTTGTATATACTAAATGAAAACACTAAAATTGTATTATAAGATACAGCCGTTCTACTCTTTTTCTGCTTCAACAATCGGCTAAATGAATTTATAGGGTAAACACAATATATGAGTTTATTAGCTAAACACAATATATGAGCTGGAAACCTCTTTGCTAAAATAAATGAAAGTGATGTACGCAGTCCGCAATTTATATAATTAAAAGAACAACCAAACCGTTTATTTAAAAAATATATTTTTACATCCATTTATTTATCATTCAAATAGAAAAAATAATAATAAATATTAACAACACATTTAATTTCATTCCGTTGCCGAGCAACATGATATAAGATAGAATCTTCAAAAAATGCGAAATTAAATAGCCATTTTGATTTCTGTATACTTTTAATCGTTGAGTAAAAGCTTGTGAAATATAACCACGGAGGTAGATTTTGCCATTTAAATTCATGTTTCAAACAATTCGTGTTTTCCGATAGTGACTAATTAATGCAAAAATCCTGCACCAAACTCGGAAATAAAGTTTTATTTCATTTCGCCGTTTTAAACAAACGATTTTCATCCTTTCCGTTTGAATAAACCACGGAGTTGGAGAGTATAACTCATAGGAAAAAGTTCCGTTTTTCATTAATATCTTGACAACCCCTGGTCTTAGAAACTCAAAACTTGGACTAAATTAATGGGGGACTATTTCAAGGCCATCCACAAAATTTCATTAAATTCGGTTCAGCCGTTTTTCCGTGATGATGAGACAAACGAAAATTTCGTTTTTTACTAATATCTCGAGAACCACTGATCGTAGAAACTCAAAACACGGACTAAATTTTAAGTGGGGCTATTTCTAGGCTACCCACCAAATTTCATCAAATTCGGTTTAGCCGTTCTCCCGTGATGATGGGACAAACAGACAGACAGACAGACAGATTTTCAATTTTATTTATATAGACTAGCAGCATACCCGTTCTTCGTACGGAGTATATAATATAAAGAAACTTGAAATTCATAATCATGCCCAAATTCTTATAGTATACTAAATGACATGTTTAATCAAAATATTCTGTTAAAATATTTAATATAATGCTCCTAAAAAGAAGTTTAAGAATCTCTGTTCTCGCTATATAAAATTATCTTCATGGACATATCTGAAGAATAAAACATCTTGGACCCCTTATGTAAGCAAATATAAAAAAAAATATGGAATTGAATCAATATATGCAAAATAAAAGCGTTAAAATTGTATGGGACCCGTACTAATTATATACGCGAATATTAGAAAATATAACCTGTATTAGTAGATTACATGTATAAATTGAAAATACCAATAAACCCGTAATCTTTAAATCTGAAGACAGTCATTTATTCCAATATATGTCAAAATTAAAGTGCTAAAATTATATGGGAAGATATACACGTACTACTTATAATGTCCGATTATTAGTAGAAGATTATCCGTTTTGCAATATGAGTCACAAATGTTTTTTGGTAAAATACAACAGACGACGTAATAAATTGAATATATAATTAATCCCCTTAATCTTCATACCAGAAGACTGTACTTGATTCCAATATATATGCCAATATATGTCAAAATATATGCCAATATACCTGTACTACTTATATTCTCGTAGGTTAGAAGATATACCCGTGGATTCCTAGAAGATTACTCGTACAACGTACAATATGCGTTTGTCAGCAATTTTTGCCGCAATAAAACAATGGCATAATAACTTAAAAATATCAATAATTCCGGAAAATATCAATAATAATAATGTTTAAACCTGAAGAGTATAATTGATATTATCCAGTCCAAAATGAAATGGCAATGAAATTTATTTTATATACATATCTTCATTATTCAAATCGGAAAGGATTTAATAAAAATCGTCTGCCGCATAAACACATTGGATTTAAATCCGTTGCTAAGCGACATGATATCATTTGCTTCAAATAAATTGGTAGAAAAAATATCGTCTAAATAGTTATATTTTTATGGAACATTTGGCGACAGTTTCGTCAAATTAGCGACATTTTAAAAAATCGCCAAATTTATCGCCAAGAGGGACTGTAGAACTGACAGTTCCACTTTGCGACAAATTGACGAAATATCATCACAATACTATCCCCTAACAAAAAACAATTAATATCATTTATGTAGCGCAATTTTATCAATTTCAAGATATTTTTATAGATTTGAAAACATTTTTATCAATTTGGTGACATTTTAAAAATTCGCTAAATGTATTACTAAGTAGGATGGTTGGTCTGACAGATAAATGCTAACCAAACATCATTTCAGTACTCTCTTCTAACAAAACAAAAAAAAATTTCATTGATATGTAGAAGACCCAAGCCACACGACCAACCCGAAGGTTTATGGCAGCTGTTTGTGTGTCGTTTATATCAATTTGGCCACATTTCCGTCAATTTGGCAAAGTTTAAGAAAAGTTGTCAAATTAGCGATATCCCTCCAAATTCGTAGCTTTGAATTTGCAGATCTGAATGAAACATTCTTATCCCGTTTCAATATACTAAATGAAAACACTACAATTGTATTAGAAGATATACCCGCTCTACTCTTTTTCTGTTTCAACAATCGGCTATATGAATTTATTGGCTAAACACAATATATGAGTTTAGTAGCTAAATACGATATAAGCTTGAAAACTCTTTGCCAAAATAAATGAAATTGATGTACGCAGTCAGCAATTAATATAATTAAAAGAAAAATCAAATCGTCCATTCATAAGATATACTTTTATATCCATTTATCCATTTATTTATTATTTAAATCGAAAAAAAAAAAATAAAAACATTAACAAACACATTTAATTTAATTGCGATGCCGAGCAACATGATATATCCTCCTAAAATGTTAAAATTTATGAACCACTAACAGCACACCCGTTATTCGTACGGAGTGTATAATTTAAAGAAACTTAAAGTTCGCAATCATGTGCAAATTCTGCTAAAATATTAAATTTATTGCTCCTAAAGAGAAGTTTAAGAATATATGTTCTCACTATGCAAAATTATCTTCACGATCAGATCTGAAGAATAAAACATCCTGCCCCCTTTTGTAAGCAAATTTACAGAAGAAAAAATAGGAATTGAATGAATATATGCAACCCCGTACTAATTATATTGTCGCAGATCAGAAAATATGCCAATGTGTTAGTAGAAGATTACCCGTATTACAATATGCGCCTTAAAAATATTTGCCAAAATAAAAGAGATGACGTAATAAATTGAAAACATCAATAATATCCGTACTCTTTATACCAGAAGGTCGTAATTGATTCCAATATATGCCAATATATATCAAAACATATGTCAATATACCTGTACTACTTATATTCTCGTAGATTAAAAGATATACACGTGTATTTGTAGAAGATTCGTACAACATACAATATATGAGTTTAAACAATTTTTGTCATAATAAAATAATTGCATAATAACTTGAAAATATCAATAATCCTTGAATCAATAATCCCCGAAAATATAAATAATAATAATTTTTTAACCTGAAGACCGTAATTGATATTATCCAGTCAAAAATGCTATAAGAAAAATCAAATCGTTCTTTTCTAAAATATATTTTATATCCATTTATTTATTATTCAAATCGAAAAAATAATTATTAAAATTAACAGACAGATTTAATTTAATTGCGTTTCTGAGTAACATGATATAAGATAGAATCTTATAACATGTTAAATATGTGATGTCTTATAACATAAACTGCGAAATTAAATAACGATTTTGATTTCTCTATACTTCTCATTGTTCCGTAAAAGCTTGTTTTAAATAAACCATGAACCATGGAGATAGATTTCCCCTTTAAATCATGTTTCAAACAATTCATGTTTTCAGAAAGTGACTAATTAACGCAAAAAATCTCCCATCAAACTCAGAGATTAAATTTTAATTCACTTTCAAACGATTTTCAAGCTTTTCGTTTGGATAAACCACGGAGTTAGGGAGTAGAACTCCTAGGAAAAAGTTCCGTTTTTCATTAATATCTCGACAACCCCAGGTCTTAGAAACTCGAAACTTGGACAAAATTTATGGGGGGATATTTCAAGGCTATTCACCAAATTTCATTAAATTCGGTTCAGCCGTTTTTCCGTGATGATGAGACAAACGAAAATTTCGTTTTTTACTAATATCTCGAGAACTACTGGTCGTAGAAACTCAAAACACGGATATAATTTTAAGTGGGGCTATTTCTGGGCTACCCACAAAATTTCATCAAATTCGGTTCAGCCGTTCTCCCGTGATGGTGTGACAAACAGACAGACAGACAGACAGACAGACAGACAGATTTTCATTTTTATTTATATAGATTGTTTATTCGCTAAAATAGATTGATCTTATCTTACACACTTGAGGACATATTAAACGTCATCAACTACTATTGCCAATTGAAAGTAATGTAGTTTTGTAAATTCAATACGATTTAGTCATGGTCCTGTTATAAAATCCCGTGTTTGACGATTATTGCTTTATAATAATATTTATGTACTAGCAGCATACCCGTTCTTCGTACGGAGTATATAATATAAAGAAACTTGAAATTCATAATCATGCCCAAATTCTTATAGTATACTAAATGACATGTTTAATCAAAATATTCTGTTAAAATATTTAATATAATGCTCCTAAAAAGAAGTTTAAGAATCTCTGTTCTCGCTATATAAAATTATCGTCATGGACATATCTGAAGAATAAAACATCTTGGACCCCTTATGTAAGCAAATATAAAAAAAAATATGGAATTGAATCAATATATGCAAAATAAAAGCGTTAAAATTGTATGGGACCCGTACTAATTACATACGCGAATATTAGAAAATATAACCTGTATTAGTAGATTACATGTATAAATTGAAAATACCAATAAACCCGTAATCTTTAAATCTGAAGACAGTCATTTATTCCAATATATGTTAAAATTAAAGTGCTAAAATTATATGGGAAGATATACACGTACTACTTATAATGTCCGATTATTAGTAGAAGATTACCCGTTTTGCAATATGAGTCACAAATGTTTTTTGGTAAAATACAACAGACGACGTAATAAATTGAATATATAATTAATCCCCTTAATCTTCATACCAGAAGACTGTACTTGATTATAATATATATGCCAATATATGTCAAAATATATGCCAATATACCTGTACTACGTATATTCTCGTAGGTTAGAAGATATACCCGTGCATTCCTAGAAGATTACTCGTACAACGTACAATATGCGTGTGTCAGCAATTTTTGCCGCAATAAAACAATGGCGTAATAACTTAAAAATATCAATAATCCCTGAATCAATAATTCCGGAAAATATCAATAATAATAATGTTTAAACCTGAAGAGTATAATTGATATTATCCAGTCCAAAATGAAATGGCAATGAAATTTATTTTATATACATATCTTCATTATTCAAATCGGAAATGATTTAATAAAAATCGTCTGCCGCATAAACACATTGGATTTAAATCCGTTGCTAAGCGACATGATATCATTTGCTTCAAATAAATTGGTAGAAAAAATATCGTCTAAATAGTTATATTTCTATGGAACATTTGGCGACAGTTTCGTCAAATTAGCGACATTTTAAAAAATCGCCAAATTTATCGCCAAGTGGGACTGTAGAACTGACAGTTCCACTTTGCGACAAATTGACAAAATATCATCACAATACTATCCCCTAACAAAAAACAATTAATATCATTTATGTAGCGCAATTTTATCAATTTCAAGATATTTTTATAGATTTGAAAACATTTTTATCAATTTGGTGACATTTTAAAAATTCGCTAAATGTATTACTAAGTAGGATGGTTGGTCTGACAGATAAATGCTAACCAAACATCATTTCAGTACTATCTTCTAACAAAAAAAAAAAAAAAATTCATTGATATGTAGAAGACCCAAGCCACACGACCAACCCGAAGGTTTATGGCAGCTGTTTGTGTTGTTGTTGTTGTTGTTGAAACCCAGACCGTCCGACCTACCAGAAAGGTGTAAGGTAACTATTTGGATGGTCGGGAAGTGCCACCCAATTTAGACCGGAACCCAGTGGGGGAGGCATCCACAGGGACCGTACCCTCCTTCCCCTACCACCAACCTCTCGGAAGGACTTTCGGACCCACATGTTTAACGTGATCGTACTCCGCATGAACACGGCGGCAGTTTTGGCCGTGGCTGGAATCGAACCCGGGCCTACCGAGTGCAACTCCAGCGCGCTAACCAATGGGCTACCGCGCCCGGCAGCTGTTTGTGTGTCGTTTATATCAATTTGGCGACATTTCCGCCAATTTGGCAAAGTTTAAGAAAAGTTGTCAAATTAGCGATATCCCTCCAAATTCGTAGCTTTGAATTTGCAGATCTGAATGAAACATTCTTATCCTGTTTCAATATACTAAATGAAAACACTACAATTGTATTAGAAGATATACCCGCTCTACTCTTTTTCTGTTTCAACAATCGGCTATATGAATTTATTGGCTAAACACAATATATGAGTTTAGTAGCTAAATACGATATAAGCTTGAAAACTCTTTGCCAAAATAAATGAAATTGATCGCAGTCAGCAATTAATATAATTAAAAGAAAAATCAAACCGTCCATTCATGAGATATACTTTTATATCCATTTATCCATTTATTTATTATTTAAATCGAAAAAAAATAATAAAAACATTAGCAAACACATTTAATTTAATTGCGATGCCGAGCAACATGATATATCCTCCTAAAATGTTAAAATTTATTAACCACTAACAGCACACCCGTTATTCGTACGGAGTGTATAATTTAAAGAAACTTAAAGTTCGCAATCATGTGCAAATTCTGTTAAAATATTAAATTTATTGCTCCTAAAGAGAAGTTTAAGAATATATGTTCTCACTATGCAAAATTATCTTCACGATCAGATCTGAAGAATAAAACATCCTGGCCCCTTATGTAAGCAAATTTACAGAAGAAAAAATAGGAATTGAATGAATATATGCAACCCCGTACTAATTATATTGTCGCAGATCAGAAAATATGCCAATATGTTAGTAGAAGATTACCCGTATTACAATATGAGTCTCAAAAATATTTGCCAAAATAAAAGAGATGACGTAATAAATTGAAAACATCAATAATATCCGTACTCTTTATACCAGAAGGTCGTAATTGATTTCAATATATGCCAATATATATCAAAACATATGTCAATATACCTGTACTACTTATATTCTCGTAGATTAAAGGATATACACGTGTGTTTGTAGAAGATTATTCGTACAACATACAATATGTGAGTTTAAACAATTTTTGTCATAATAAAATAATTGCATAATAACTTGAAAATATCAATAATCCCTGAATCAATAATCCCCGAAAATATCAATAATAATAATTTCTAAACCTGAAGACCGTAATTGATATTATCCAGTCAAAAATGCTATAAGAAAAATCAAATCGTTCTTTTCTAAAATATATTTTTATATCCATTTATTTATTATTCAAATCGAAAAAATAATTATTAAAATTAACAGACAGATTTAATTTAATTGCGTTTCTGAGTAACATGATATAAGATAGAATCTTATAACATGTTAAATATGTCATGTCTTATAACATAAACTGCGAAATTAAATAACGATTTTGATTTCTCTATACTTCTCATTGTTCCGTAAAAGCTTGTTTTAAATAAACCATGAACCATGGAGATAGATTTCCCCTTTAAATCATGTTTCAAACAATTCATGTTTTCAGAAAGTGACTAATTAACGCAAAAAATCTCCGATCAAACTCAGAGATTAAATTTTAATTCACTTTCAAACGATTTTCAAGCTTTTCGTTTGGATAAACCACGGAGTTAGGGAGTAGAACTCTTAGGAAAAAGTTCCGTTTTTCATTAATATCTCGACAACCCCAGGTCTTAAAAACTCGAAACTTGGACAAAATTTATGGGGGGATATTTCAAGGCTATTCACCAAATTTCATTAAATTCGGTTCAGCCGTTTTTCCGTGATGATGAGACAAACGAAAATTTCGTTTTTTACTAATATCTCGAGAACCACTGGTCGTAGAAACTCAAAACACGGATATAATTTTAAGTGGGGCTATTTCTGGGCTACCCACAAAATTTCATCAAATTCGGTTCAGCCGTTCTCCCGTGATGGTGTGACAAACAGACAGACAGACAGACAGACAGACAGACAGATTTTCATTTTTATTTATATAGATTAGATGTATGCTATATGAAAAATACTTCACGCTTAATATTTTTTAAAAGTGTTTTTTTAAAAATCTTTATTCAATTTAATCAGAAGCCCTGGTTAGAGATACATCCAATTTAATACAGAAAAGAGAAAATTGGCGAAGACAAATTTTGAGAAATATTTCTTCAAATTGCATGCTGTGTTTGGAAAAACCATGGAAAATCTTCGAAATCGAGCGAATGTTGAGTTACTGAATTCTTCAAAGCGAGCCCTGAAAATGGTGGCATCCCCAGCTTATAGAGCTAGCAGGATTTTTAGCGAAGATCTGGTGGATATCGAGCGTGTAAGGAGTTGCATTTTAATAAATTGGCCTATATACGTTGGCTTTACTATCTGGCTGTCCAAGCTACTCATGTACGAGTTCCATTATAAGCATATCAAAAGCCAATATGGTTGTTGAGACCCAGACCGTCCGACCTACCAGAAAGGTGTAAGGTAACTGTTTGGACGGCCGGGATGTGCCACCCAATTTAGACCGGAACCCAGTGGGGGAGGCATCCACAGGGACCGTACCCTCCTTCCCCTACCACCAACCTCTCGGAAGGAATGCCAATATGGTGAAAAAGCTTCACTTCTCTTTACCGATACTGATTCATTGGCTTGTGAAATTCAAACTGCTGATATCTATGAAGATATAAGACAGCATAAACAGCTGTATGATTTTTGTGACTACCCCAAAGACCGCCCTCTTTTTAGTGAAGAGAATAAAAAACGTATTGGATACTTTAAAGATGAACTGAATTCAATCCACATTCAAGAGTTTATAGGACTTAGACCTAAAATGTACTCTATTCTATCATCTGCTGGAGAAAAGAAAAGAGCTAAAGCTGTTTCTACGCATGTGGTTGCCCGGAAAATTACGCACAGTGATTATAGACAGTGCCTGTTGAATGTTAGACCTCCCCTGGAAGAATAGATTAAAATTGATAGCAGCCATCATAAACTATTTACTGTATGCCAGAACAAGGTGGCTTTGTCTCCTATTGATGACAAAAGATATTTACATCTTACATGAAGACGGCATTACAAGTTATGCTTACGGACACTTTAAAATAAAAAAAAAAAACAAAAAAAATCAATCATGCTTAAAGCATTGATTATGAAACACTTTCCAACTCCAATGCAATTTTATTTAAACATCTCTAAAATGCAATACATTCCTCGGTAATATTTTAAAACTTATCACAATACTACATTAATTTATTATATTTGAAAACTTAAATCTTCATCGGAAAAAATGAACTTCATTCAAATGACGGCATTGAAATATAAATTGCCTGGTTTAAACATCTCTAGAATGCAATGCATTCCTCGGTAATATTTTTAAAACTATCATAATACTACGATAATTTATTATATTTGAAAACTTCATCGAAAACGACTGAAATTCATTCAAATGACGTCATAGAAAAAATAACACGCCTGGATCTCTCTATAAAAACAGCATTTCATTCATA
>OX578143.1:137919995-138120995 GCA_951213105.1 Amaurobius ferox | reverse complement strand
TAATATGGGGGACAGGGAGATTTTCATCCTCTAATTGAGAATCTTATTTCATATGTAATTTCAAATTTTTCTCTTTCAATTTTGGTCTATTTTTGACTTTATTATTTATTTTGATCCAACCCGACCCGAATATAATAAAACATGTCCCGGTCGAGCATACCGTTAATTTAAGACCCTTGAGATTGATATAAACTTAACTTAAAACTGCTCCCCCCCCCCCCCTCAAATTGAATTTCAAAATACGCCACTGCAAGTATTACAGACAGACGGGGTGTATAGATAACTATTGAGAATGAGTATAAAATTACAACATTATACAAAGTATCTTTTCTCGTGACTGGAACGACCTGGATGCTCGAGAATGATGTTAACAAAATTGTCGCATAATATTGTATATATACATATTTCACGATAGTTAATACGTTTTAATCTTTATTTTTGATAAATTCATTTGAAAGCGTGCACTATCGAGAGAACTGAATAAAAAATTACATACGAAATGATCATTAACATAACGTTATTGAAAGTTATGATTCTTTTAATGATATTCAAAATTTAAATCAAAAATTTGAGGATCTTGCTTAAAACTAATAGGGTTCCAGTATTTACCGATTGTAATACTATATAATAAAAGAAGTAAATGAATTTGAGCCAATAGAGTAAGTCATATGGTGCACACATCAGATTTTTTACTCTGCCTACATAATGTATACGGAAAGTATTGTGGCTCTGTCGAAAATTCGAATTCAAGTTTTCGATGGAATACGTTTCATGCATCGAACGTTTTCGAGACAATGTCTATACGTATTTTCGTGGAAACGATATCTTGACAAACGAATTGGGCGTTTCAAACGTAATTTTTCGCGATTATTAGTGAATGGATGTGGATCCCTATTAATTTCTTCGTTTGGTCGAACGTTCGGAAGACACCCAAATTTTCGAATGAATTTTTGAAAAAAATCTGTACATTCAATATTGTTAAATAAATTATTATTTTATACGCAATTTTTATTATAAAATGAATGATATACAAGCTTTAGAACGCTAGCTGGGACCGTTCCCGAGATATTGCATGTTTTTACAAATACATTTAGCTGAAAAATTGAACGGTAGTAAGTCAAATGTATGTCAACGGTAGTAAGTCAACTAAGTATTCTAAAAAAAAATAATAAAAGCACGGGGGAATAAACGAATTTACGTCTAGCTGTAGAAGAACTCTCATGCAGACCAACCCGTGTCCTTGAATAAGGAATGCAGGAAATGGGGTGGTTATTTTTTTCTTTTAGGGGGGTGGGGAGTGCTCCACATGTACTTTGTTGCCTAGAGGCTTCGAAAAGCAATCAAGATTCTAGCTCTTTGTCTAGAGGTCAAAACTGACCTCTCGCTTATCTCCCGTAGGATAGAGAAATTTGGAAGTAATATGAATGAATTTGCATCTACATCTACACATGATTATAAGCTAATTTGTGGAAAGCGATCACAGGCCCTGTTGTGGCCAGTGCGTCTCTGAGTCCGCTCGCTCTCTCACGCACTTTTTTTACTATTAATTAATAATTATTTACTAATGATTTTTCTTCCTACCAAATACATTTGTTAGTTTCCGTATTTGATTCTAAAATGTAATAGTTCTAATAGATGCAAAATGTAGGCCCTAGCATGGTTTTTATTTCTAAGCGACATTTTGTACTGCACAAGCCAGCATTATTAGCAACAAAAGAAGTGTTACTTTTAAAAATGACTATTAAAATAACTAATAAATTTAACTATAAAGACTGACTGTCATTATTATTATTTTTTTTACTTTACATTTTCACTAGTCCTTTAAAAAAATCTAATGTGGACAGCACATGACTTTCTCTGCAAACTCAAATTCATTTTCTCTTTATTTCTTTAATAATTCTTTAAATTGAGTTTCATTGCACAAAATAACACTGAATGTGCACTTTTAAATCAATTTTTACTTTCCCTGCAATACATGGTAATGTATAGGGAAAGTATTGGAATCATGTCGAAAATCGCAACTCGAGTTTTCGACGGATTTACACGTTTCGAGACCTCTAGAATACGAAAAAACTATTTTTAGCGTGACGTCTGTGTGTGTGTCTGTTTGTGGTACGATTCGTAAAAGCAGAACCGGCCTTTTTTTGCGAAATGGCCCGTAAAAATTTCATTTATCCGCTCTAGCTAAAATACTAATTGACCAAATTACACAAAATTTGGTAGATAAGTTACTTGTTGGATACTCGGGTGCTGATTAGAATTTGGTACGATTCGGAAAAGAAGAACTCTCCTTATTTTACGAAATGGCCCACAAAAATTTCATGTATGCACTCTAGCTAAAATACTAATTGACCAAATTTCACAAAATTTGGTAGATAAGTTACTTGATAGATACTCTGGTGCTGATTAGATTTTGGTACGATTTGGAAAAGAACAGCCTGCCTTTTTTTACAAAATGGCCCGCCAAAATCTGAAAAAAAAGACTAAGTAGTGTATGCTGAAATGTATCAATTAAATTCTTATTTTACTCGCAATTTTTGAAGAGGAAAATAATATAACACACTCCATTATACTTTTGGACTAACCGTTCTCAAGCTATTTGAGATTTCTGGCATTTTTGTTATGCCGATTTCGGAAAAAAGTCAAATTACCAATAAAAACAAAAATTGAATTAAAAATGCAAATTTAGTGTTATTTGGTTCAATTAAACTCAATCTAATGAATAATTAAAAAAATAAAGAAAATATGAATTTGAGTCGGCAGGGAAAATCATGTGCTGCCCACATCAGATTTTTACTGTTCCTGCAATACATGGTAATGTATAGGAAAAGTATTGGAATCATGCCGAAAATCGCAACTCGAGTTTTCGACGGATTTACGCGTTTCGAGACCTCTAGAATACGAAAAAACTATTTTTAGCTTGACGTCTTTGTGTGTGTCTGTCTGTGTCTGTGCAATGTATGTATACACTCTAACTCAAAAACTAATAGGCCGAATTTCATAAAATTTGCTAGGTAAGTCATTTAGGTGTGACCCTGGTGCTGATTATAGATTTTAGTACGATTCGGAATAAAAAAAAACCTCCTTTTCTGCGAAATGGCCCGTAAAAAATGCCTGTATCCACTCTAACTGAAAAACTAATGGACCGAATTTCACAAAATTCGGGTGATAAGTCGCTTGTGGGTTACTCTGGTGTTGATTAGATTTTGGTAAGATTCGGAATAAAATAACCTGCCTTTTTTTTGCAAAATGGCCCCCCAAAATCGTCAAAATCTAAAATAAAAAACTACGTATGTTCAAATATATCCATTGAATGCTAGTCTTATACGTAATTTTTAACGTAGAAAAGAATAAGTCCAACCCCATTACACCAGGACATAGCCGTTCTCGGGATATTTTAGTTTTTTCGTATTTTCTCTACGCTACCTTTGAAAATAAGTCCAGTTACTAAATGAGAACGAAAATTGAATTAAAAGTGAATTAAACTAAAATAAAGAGAACATGGATATAAGTCTGTAGGGAAAGTCATGTGCTGCCCACATCAGATTTTTGTTTCTATTTGGTAATTGGACATTTTTTCAAAGGCTGCGTAACAAAAATACGAAAAAACTCAAATATTTCGAGGATGGTTAGTCTAGAATAATGAAGTTGGGCTTATTCTTTTCCTCGTTAAAAATTACGTATAAAGCAAGCATTTAATTGATATATTTGAGCATACGCAGTCTTTTTAGATTTTAGCGATTTTTGCGGGCCATTTCGTAAAAAAAGAAGGTTCTTCTTTTTCGAATCGTATCAAAATTTAATCAGCACCAAGGTTTTCCACAAGTGACTTATCTTACCAAATTTTGTGAAATTTAGTAAATTAGATTTTTAGCTATAGTATAGACACATAAGATTTTTGCGGGCCATTTCGCAAAAAAGGCGGGTTCTTTTATCCCGAATCGTACCAAAACTAATCAGCAACTGGATCACAAACAAGTGACTTACCGACCAAATTTTACGAAATTTGATCCGTTAGTTTTTGAGTTAGATTGAATACATACATTGCTCAAACACACACACAGACGTCACTCTGAAAAAAAGTTTTCGTATTCTAGATGTCCCCAAACGTGTAGATCCGTCGAAAACTCGAGTTGCAATTTTCGGCATGATTCCAATAATTCCTTATACATTACCATGTTTTCTAGGGAAAGTAAAAAGTGTAACTAGGGGCACGCACGAAATAGGAGATCCAGATTTGTGTGTGTGTGTGGGGGGGGGGGGGGGGGGGGTATGTTTTAGTACAATCTCGCACTCTTTTTATGTAAGTGCAATAGCTTGATTGTAATAAGAATTAATAACAGTTAAATAATTTTTCACAGAAATATTCAACATTGAAGCATTTACTTAATCACACTGGGAAATAAACAAAAATAAAAAACTGCATAAATGACTATTTTTATATTTTCCATACAGTAACTTCATTTGCCGTGGGTATCTTATCTTCCTTGCATATTCATCTACCACTTCTTCTGGATTGATTAATACTGATCTATGGATGTACAAAAATACAACTAACAAACCTAAAATCAATGAGTGTTGTGTACTATAGTGGGTAAGACATCATACAATATAAATCAAAATGCTATTTTATCTAGTTGTTGTTGTTGAGACCCAGACCGTTCGACCTACCAGAAAGGTGCAAGGTAACTGTTTGGACGGCCGGGAAGTGGCACCCAATTTAGACCGGAATCCAGTGGGGGCTATTTTATCTAGTGTAAGAAGATTTCATCTGGAGGGAGGGGAGATAATTAAGTAATTTATGCATTTTTACTTTCACTGCAATACATGGTAATATATAAGGAAAGTGTTGAAACCATGTCGAAAATCGTAACTCGAGTTTTCGACGGATCTATACGTTTCGGGATCTCTAGAATACGAAAAAACTATTTTTAGCGTAACGTCTGTGTCTGTGCAGTGTATGTATCCACTCCAGTGTATGTATCCTCCAACTAAAAAACTAATAAACCAAATTTAATAAAATTTGGTAGGTAAGGTACTTGTGTGTGAACCTGGTGTTGATTAGACTGTAGCTCGATTCGGGATAAAAGAACCCGCCCTTTTTTTCCCCTCTGCAAAAATCTGATGTATCTACTTTAGCTAAAAAACTAATTGACCACATTGCACAAAATTCGGTAGATAAGTCACTTATAGCTTACCCTGGTGCTGATTAAATTTTGGTATGATTCGGGAAAAGGAACTTGCCTTATTTTGCGAAATGGCCCTCGAAAATAGTATGTGCCCACTTTAGCTGACAAACTATTTGACCCAATTACACAAAATTTGTTAGATAAGTAGCTTGTGGGATACTGTGGTGCTGGTAACATTTTGGTACGATTCGAAGAGAGAAAAAAAAAGAATCTGCCTATGTTTGTCTGCAATTCTAAAATATACGATCTAAAATAAAATACGACATATGCTCAAATGTATCAATTTAACGCTTGCTTTACACGTAATTTTTGACGAATAAAGGAAGAAGATCTACCCCATTACTCTAAAGTGAACCATTCTCGAGATATTTAAATTTTTAATTTTGAGGAAATGAAGACTATTTTCACTGTAGTTAAAAAACTATTTAATAAATTTTTGTAAAATTTTGTAGTTAAGTCCCCTGATGGGTATCCTGATGCTGATTCGATTTTGATACAATTCGAAAAAGTATAACTGACTCTTTTATGCGAAATGGCCCGCAAAGATCGTGGAAATCTGAAATAAATGACAAAAATTGTTGAAATATATTAAGTACTTGTTCTTCAGGTAAATTTTGACAACTGAGCAAATAAGACTGATCTCATGACTGTAGGATAAACCGTTCTCAAGATTTTTTTTCTTTGGAATTTTGTGGAGCTCAAGAATTTAAAGTGAATTAATTTGCCAAATGAAACGAAGATGCAATAAAAATGAAAATTGGGTATAATATCAGAAAAGTATCCATGTTATTTTCTGTAATTAAACTCAATGTAATGCATAATGAAATAAAAAATTACAAAGTGAATTTGAATCTGCAAGGAAAGTCATGTGTTGTTCACAGATTTTTTAAAATAAACTAAGTCATAAGCATGATATTTAGACATAATACTTGTGGATAGCCTTCTTTTAACGTGCAAGCTGTCTGAAAATCTATAACCCCCTTACAGTCACTTAATGATTGAAATAGTTATATCAAAATTCAGATGAATCCAGTAATGTCGACAGATTTTTTTTCACTATCTGTGTGTCAGTGGTTTTGGTGTGTGTGTGTGTGTGTGTGGGGGGGGGGGGGGGGGCAAGGTATTTACTGTGTGGTGGGTGGGGGAGACCAAGTATTTTGTTTCCCATTTATCTATCATTTTTCCGAACATCAGTGGGGTTCCTGGCTACACCACTGTTTGGATCTCTCAATTTGTTCGAGATATATCGTGCCCACAGAACTTCACATCCTGCGAGATAACTTCTTAAATATTTATTCCATTATTTTCTATTCCCCCCCCCCCCCCTTTATAGTTCTGCATCCTTCTCCCCTGAACAAAAAATCGATTTTTCCTGCGATTTCTCTGACATTTTACTCCACTTTCAAATTCCCGATTTCCAGAGTGCGCAAGAACCTTGAAAAAAAGAATTCACGGAGTCCAACAATCTGGTTCCTCCTTCTTTCCCCCCAACGTCTAACACGTTACTCAAACTCACCAATGAAAGAAAATAAACCCTAGCTTTCCCACCAGCGTCATGCTGCATCTCCCTTCAAGGTATTTAGAAAGATCTCCCTTCGAGGGGGGGAGGGGGAATCTATTTTTAGAATAGGATCGGCCACGTTAGTGAGAGCACGAAATACTATATAATATTAGTCTGTGAGTGAGAGAAACCGAAAATAAACATTCATCGCATGGACTCGTTACAAAACAAATGGGAAAACCCGTGTGGAAATATTTTCATCACTTATTAAAATATACTCTCGATCTCAACTGATTAAATTATTATTTTTTTAGGAAATTAATGAAAATTTTAGGAAAATGAATATTTTAGGAAATTAAGGAACTCAGAAAAAAATAAGAAATTTTAGGAAAAATGCGATCCCTGTATCATACCCATAGACAGTGACAGAACTTCATCCTGCCTTCACTTGCGAGTGCGACAGTCTAGACTTAGCCCTTACTAACTATAACTTTCTAAATATTTAGTCCACAATTTTCTCTTTATTCCCTCCGTAGATCTGTACCCCTTGCTCAAATAGATAAAGTTAAATAAAATAATTTTTGAAAATACAAATGAAATAAGAAATTTATAAAGAAATCTTCATAGGTTGGCAAGTAGTGTAATTTGCACAGTAATGACTGATATGGATTCAGTATTAAATTCTGGAGTGGAATGGGATAATTGACTAAGGATTTCCACTTCCTGTTATGCAGATGCCAATTTAGATTCAAAATTGTACATTTTTTTTTGCAACATCTATTTTTCAAGACCATCTACAAATAGCATAGATGACCACTGATATGGATGTAGCATCAATTTCAGAGAGGATAGAGGATTCACTAAAAATTTCCACTTTCGATTTAAAATCCCCCCCTCCCATGAAACACTTAATTGACTAGAGATAGAGCTTAGATGATGACTCATGGATTTAGCATCAAACTCCATGGGGGAAGAGGTTTACTAAGGATTTCCACTTTTTTCTTTTTGACACATCTGTTTTTCAGAATTGGGTTAGATGATGACCGATATTAATTCACTATCAAATTTTAAATGGGTAGAGGGACTCACTAAGAATTTCAAATTCAAGTTAAAATGTTCCTTGAAGCATCTATTTCTTAGAATTGGCTATAAATGGAACTTAGATGATGCCTAATATTGATTCAAATTGAAACTTCAGAGAGAGTACGAGGGTTCACTAATGATTTCCACTAGCGGTTTTCACAAAAAAATGTATAACTGTACGAAATAAATGTGCGAATGAATATAACAATTTTTAATAGTTTCGTCAAAAATGGAGTGTACACAGCACTTGCTACAATATGAAAGCTTCTTCATAAATGTCTTGTTAAAACTCTTTCTGTTTATGTAAATGTACTAAATGTGATGTTTAAGAGATTTGAGTGGAGCCTTACACTCTGGACATTTTTCATTTCATATCAAAGACCATGCAATATCTTGAAAACAACATTATCACTCACTTTTAAATAAAACAAAATATATATATATATATTTTATCCTACGTCGGGGCGGAGATCAAATAGGCCATGAGCCCTCTGGCAGCTCAATAAAAACCAGTCTTGTTATAAAAGTAAAACAAATATGTATGACTCACTGCTTTTATTATTGTTTATAAAAATTATTTTTTTTTTGTAATCATTTCTAATTTTAAATTTTTGAGAAACTAATAATTGAAAAATTATGACTGTGTTTTATGTCAGATCTACCTGAAAGTCCTCTTACTCTCGCTACTTGATTGAAATGACTATCGAAATTCATCTTAATTTCTCAATTTATTTAAAAAATATTGTGCCAACAGCCATTCGGAAATGCAAAATAATCACATTCATACAAAATTATTCTTCTCCTGATAATGAGGCTAGTTCATTCTTAAATATACCTTTTTTTTTTAAAGATAAAACTGAAAGGAACAAATAATGACCCACAAAGGGCTCTAGTATCAATGATGATCATTATTTAGTTTATATATATATATGCGTGTGTACTATTTTGACAGAAATGGCGCGTTTGGAATGCTCCTCGGACAACATAATTTAAAAAATACCAGGCAAAAGAAATTGTTTGTCATTAATGTTATTATATTTATGTGAGTATACATATATTTCTATTTATTAACAAAAATATTCATATTCGGTGTACGGTCATGAATCTCTGCATCTAGCAGAAATAGTACACATTACCTAGTATTTTAAAATGCTGGGTTAGACAGACAGCATTATAAATACATCATTTGTTCCAAAATCGATTTTGTTAGATAAGAGAAAATAGTCAACAAAATTTCCTTGAAGAAAGCAGGCATATGTCAGTTAGGTGATGACAATTGTTTCAACTCTGTATTGTAGTCACTAGAATAAGTGTGCAAAGATTCCGACTTCTAGGTCAACAGAGGAGGGTTTAAAAGTACTTATTAGTTTTTATTATAGTTACAACTAGTATAGCATCTCTTAGACAAGGAAAATAACACTCATAAAAAATGAAGTTGGAACTTTTTTTCATATTTTATTTTGTTTAAAAATATATAACACTTAGCACTGAAAACAGTTGTTAATCAAAAATTGGATCAGTTAGGTTCTGCCCTGTTGTCAATACAATAAATATGCAAAGTTTCAACTTTCTAGACTCTTGGTGTAATGTGCTTCTAGTGGGTCTTGTAAGGCATAAAAATTAAAATTATTTTCTACTCCCTGTGTGATTCCATGCAGTGAAAGATAGTATAAGTGTGTAAAGATTCAACCTTCTAGGTTACCAGTGAGCTTTTGGAGGTTATGGAAAGACTTTAACAAAAAATAAAACTCATATTTTGTCACAGGAATGTGTGCGTATGTGTGGAGAATGACAAATATCCTGCTTCGTTAAGTTTTGTCTCATAATTAATACTATAAGTGTGCAAAGATTCAGTCTTCTAGGTTACCAAGGGCCTTCTGGAAGGTCTTCAAAAAAGATAAACTTTCAAATTACAATAGTTTTGGTCACATATTTTAATCATAAAGTAAAGCATTTAACTTTTTATATGGGCCTTTTACAAAAGAAGCATTTTTAATTAGCAAATTGTTCTTTATGCAAAGATGTTTTGAAAAAAATCTAGGTTTTGGTTTTCTAATATAAGAAATCTGACGTGAACAATAGTCAAAGTTATAGGACTTAAGACTACTTTCATCAGATCAAATGAAATGGTTAAAACACAGATTTTAGTCTTACAAAAATTGAATTTTATTAGGTAAAATTTGCATTCAAAAACATGAATATCTATCTTTAGCAAAAGTTTTGTTTAGTTAATTATAATTAATACTATAAGTGTGCAAAGATTCAGTCTTCTAGGTTACCAAGGGCCTTCTGGAAGGTCTTCAAAAAAGATAAACTTTCAAATTACAATAGTTTTGGTCACATATTTTAATCATAAAGTAAAGTATTTAACTTTTTATATGGGCCTTTTACAAAAGAAGCATTTTTAATTAGCAAATTGTTCTTTATGCAAAGATGTTTTGAAAAAAATCTAGGTTTTGGTTTTCTAATATAAGAAATCTGACGTGAACAATAGTCAAAGTTATAGGACTTAAGACTACTTTCATCAGATCAAATGAAATGGTTAAAACACAGATTTTAGTCTTACAAAAATTGAATTTTATTAGGTAAAATTTGCATTCAAAAACATGAATATCTATCTTTAGCAAAAGTTTTGTTTAGTCCTCTATTACACACAAAAAACTTTAATGATATCTTTAATATGATAATGAAAACTTTTATTTAATGATAATTAAATTATTTTATGATATTAATTTTATTTTATGGTAATGAAAACTTTTATTTGATGACAATGGAACTTTTCTTGTTTAACTAATTTTGATATAGAAAATATTTTTATAATTGGCAATTATTTTAAGGGTTCATATTCAAACTTGACAATGAAATTCACTCAGTCTTCAGAAGAATTTTAGCAAACTTCCATAGCCTGAATAACAATTATCTACTCACAACATTTTGTAGTATAATAGTTTTATTTAGTGAAATTAATAACACAAAAATTAAAATGTAAATATAGCCAATTTAATGATAAAACACAAAATCAAATTTTGCAAATCAAAACTTTAGTTTTAATTGCAATAATGTAAAGAATCTTTAGAAAAAAAATTAATTGTAGCAATAATCAAAACATCAAATGCTAACTAGACAAAAGTTAATATTTGTTTAGGTTTTCATTAATTCTTTTTCTTTCATTAGATTATTTGCTAAAACATACAAATGGCATCTAACACAATTTTGTATTACTCCCCTCCCCCCCATGTTATCTAGAAAAAATAACAAATGTTATTGTTATAACAAAATAATGATTACAATTAAGGATTAAAAAAATCACATTAAAGGTTACAAAAAATAAGAAAACAAAATTCAAGGGTAAATATTATATTTAATACACTTAAAACACAACTCCAATGGCTTTCATTTATATGTCATAACAATATAAAGATTACAAATTTAAATTTTTGTGAATATTATGTAGAATGGAGAATTTTTGACCCTGATGAAGATAGACATGGTACATATAGGATAAAATTATAAAAATTCTACTTAAATTAAGTTTGAACAGATAAAAAACAAATTGTATCTTGGAATTAGAAAACTATTTGAAAATGAAAATAAATTCCTTTAAAAAGAATTTATATTTTAATGAAATGTTTTGCTTAAAATGACATATTTGATTAATATCAGGATTGAAGGTCAATAAAAAGTAATGCACTGATCCATATTTGCTATACATATGTGTAGCAAATATTATACACTTGCTATACTTCAAGCCTCGGCTAAGGTGGTGTTTGTTCCCCAACCTGTGGTGTCAAATGCATATAAAGTTTAGCTAATTAAAAAAAAATAAATTTAACAGTTTCCTTTTTGTAAAATCAAAAATATATATTTATTTTGTAAATATATATTGCCCAAAATCAAGTAGAATAAACTAATTTGACAAATCAGAGTTTTTTCTCTCATAAATAAGACCTGATTTAAACCAATGATTTAAAAAAAAAATAAATTGATTTAAATTGTTACTCTAATCATGATTTAAATCAATGAATCCTGCTTCTAATTTATAAATGAAAATCAGAGAATATAGGTGAAATCTACTCAAATAAAACATCTGGATATCTTAATGTCTCATATTTTTAAAAAATCAGCTCCATAAAAAATCGATTTTTTAGTGAAAACTTACATGAGAAATGATTATTTATGAAACAATATTGAATGTTTTTATTTTTTGATGTTTTTTTCAACATTTTATTCGGAAATTTGGCAGTTTTCAAAATATTCGATTTCATTTAAAATCAATAGACTTTCAGTATTCACTGATTGTAATTTTTATATCAAATTCATTCAAAACACTCCATTCGTTCATGAGATATCATCTCCACAGACTCACACACACACCACCTCAAAACTGATCGATTCGAGTTCAAGGATGCTTGAAACCTAAACTTCCATTGAAAACTTGAATTTAAATTTTTGACCCAGTCACAATACTTTCCTGACACATTATACTACATATATAGGAAAAGTAAAAAACAGTTCCTTCCTTCTAGCTTAGTCATGCCTATCAAAGAAATGTCGAAGCATAGGTAGAAATTGCATGCACATTTTTATTTGGTTCTATTTCCAATAGAATATCTTCTGACATAGGTAGACTGAGAGAGATTCGTCTCTGCTGAAAATCCCAATTGGCACTTAGAGGAAACAAAACAGGAGGCTTTGCTACTGTCTGTAATAGCTCTGTATACAGGGTGTCCCAAAAAGATTGAAATGTGCTTTAATTCTTTACCTTTTGGAGATAAGTGGGCAATGCAAATTGCAAAAACGTTGAAAGTAAGGTAGGAAATAAGACTATGTTAATGAAATAGTCCTCCCATTCATTTTCAAAAAGTTACATTTTTTCAATTTTTATACGACCCCCTTAGACAAATTGGGTCAATCAGAAATTTTTTATTTTTAATGCAACAAGATCATTAAAAATGACAGCATATCTGCATCTTTAAAATTGAGCGAGTTATATTTAATTGAAAATTGAACATTGTGAATGGGGGCCATATATTGAATTAAAAATGTAAATTTGTGACATATCACAAAAAAGATAAAACTGGATGATAATACATAGGAGACATTTTTGCAAATTCCGCTTAGACTCACGATGCAATCACGGATTCTTAAGTACTTTTCACATTGAGACATGCCATTTTTTATTTGAAACAATTAAAATAAATAAGTAAACAAATGCAAGTATGTATTTGATTTTGAAATTTAATATAATTTTTCGAAATGAAGAATAGAACTCACAGATGATTTTTTCTTTCCTTTAACTTTAATTTAGCCGTTTCAAACGTTTATAGTAAAATAATTTTAAAAAACTGAAAACTGAAATTTTGACACATATTAAAGTATTTTTAATCTAAACAATTTCCATCGTCAATTTGTTTATGATCCCTATTTTTACTGATGAAACAGCCTTTCACATGGTAAGGAAAAGTGGCATAAGTCAGATTTTTTCCTTTATCATAATTCAGTTGATTTTAAAGATACAAATATGCGGATATTTTTAATGATCTTGTTGCATCAAAAATAAAAATTTTCTGATTGACCCAATTTGTCTAAGGGGGTCATATGAAAATTAAAAAAGTGTCTCAAGTAATCTTCACGAGCAGATCTGAAGAATAAAATGTCCTGGTCTTGTTTGTAAACAAATTTACAAAATATATGAAGTGGAATAAATATATGCAAAATAAAAGTGCTAAAACTGTATATAACCTGTACTACAACTTACGAGTTTCTAAAATCTTTGTCAAAATAAAACAGATAACATAATAAATTGAAAATATTAATAATCCAGTAATCTTAAAACCTAAAGGCCGTAATTGATTCCAATAGATGCCAAAATATGTGCTAATATAACCGGGCTTTTAATGTTTGTTCTACTATTTCGTCTTTACACAGTGAAATTGATTTCATCCTTAAACTTGGTCAGGATGCCGGTTACTCTTTTGAGTTTGTTTATAAAATCTTTTCAAATATTTGCCATAATTTTATTCAACCCAATTCTAAACTCATTCCCATTAATGAATGTTTGCCGTTTAAAGCTAGTTTTCCGTGCCACCAATAAATTTTTTATCCCCTTATCAAATTCAAATTTTGTATCGAGTTTAATTTTAGACCCACTCACTGATAAATTTTGGGATAAAGAAAACTTTAAAAGCCATGCTGTGGTATATGTAGTATCCCTTCTTTTCCTAGATAATATTTATAAGTTTCATATTGGTAGCACTAAACACTAGGTTGGTATACAGTTGGCTGAACATAATAGGGATGTTAAGAAAGGTAGATAATAGACAGCTCTTGCCCAATTAGTGATTAGTGATAACTTTCAATCCCTTTTCGAAAATTCTTTTCTTTTGATCAGCTGTAATAACTCCCAGTCTATTTTACTCTATGAATTCCTTTTTATTTATCTATATCGCACCTCTATCTGCAATTTCGACCCTGTCAATGTTTTAAGTTATGCCTGGTGACTCGTTCTCGACTCCATGCAAGTCAAAACTTTACAAAGTTACCTGTAAAATATAAAATATTAAAAAAAAGAATAATAATTTTTGTTTTCTTACTTACGTATATTTGTGTTTAAACTGGATTATGACAATTTGTCTTTCTTGTATTTGTAAAATTTAAATCTGTTTCTGGTGATTTTGTGTGGATGCATTAAACATGGTTAGTAGTGATGCCAATTTTGTAATATGTAAATTCAACTTGCCGGTAGTGGATGGATATAAGCATATTAGCATAATTTTTTATTTAATGCCACTGAGAAAGGGTATGATGATGAAAGCGCTCGGGCTTTTATATTATATGTACATCTGATGGATGTTTTAATAAAATGACGATTAAAATCTAATGATTTGTCATTCATTTATTATTTAAATCGATGACAATTAACACATGAATTTTAAAATTCATCGGCAAATAACTATATAACTAAATGAAAATGTTTTTAAACTTCAAATTGGATATAACAAATAAATATCTATTTTTGCATTTTGTATAAGGTGGAATGATATTCAGACTCATCTTAAAATAAATGGTATCCATTATTTTAAATCATTTGTAAAATACATCGCATACCAGATATATATATATTTGTTCCAGAAGTGAAAAATTTGGCATCAAGCAACGTAAACAGATAGGTATCAGTACAGATAATGAAGAAACAGAGCCTTTAGTGTCAAATTGCATATTATATTAAACAAGACTAATTGCTAATTGAATGTGGCAAAAGTGTCTGTATGACTCAATGTTGGTCAAATGTTCACATGCAGCTGATGATGGTGCAGGGGTACTTTGTTCAAAAAAGAAAACACTGAAAAATTTTAACGTCCAGAAAAAAAGATAAAATTATTTAGAATAAATTGGTTCAGTTCGACAAATTTTTCTTCTATTACTGAAGGAATCCATATTTATAGAATTAATATTTCAAGAATATATTTTAATGCCACGTTTTATATAAGGCTATATAATTTATGGATACGATGATTAATGCTGGAATGTTAAATCCTCATGGACCATGGCAATGTAGTATTAAACTTTTCATATATTTGGTTTAATATAATAGTATAAAAATGCATTGAAACGCTTTCAAGGGCGATAGCAGGATTCTATAAAATGTGATGAACGTATTATTGATTGATGTTTGTTATGGATATTATATTATTCTACAAGGTTCAATCCTTGGCTAAGATAGTATTGGGAGACTGTGCATCTTGATTACTCTATAAAAAACGGTGCAATTTTCGATTATAGCTCTTGTTTTTCTCCCGTTGTTTAAATTTGAACTCTTTAATTAGTTGCTTCACTGTAAAATATTTAGCCAATGTAGTCAAATAACTATAAATAAATTTTTCATTCTTAAATATTTTCAGATAAATAAGTAAGTGCAGCACCAGCTTGCACTTATATTTGTATCTTAGAATATTGGTGTTCATGAAGTACAATTTTGGGAACGCAGACTGCAAACTCTCCAATGTTTTCATGCAATATTACCTACTGTTAAAAAAAATGTGTATTGCACGCATTTATTACCATTTAACATAATCTGTCTGCAAGTTAGATTTTAATGCATTTACTGATAAGGTGCAAAGCTTAAGAGAAATTTTCTAACGTACAGCATCCAAAACTTACAGAAAAAAAAATTTCACTTTGTATTGCCCTTATTTGACTGCTGAAACAGAGTCCAATAAATAAGCAACAGCGTTATAAGAATTACAATCTTAAGTTTTATAGGAATAGTGGAGTTGTGCTAGAAATGTATCAAATATAATACTTACCCTTATTTACATTTTTTTTCTATATTTTTGAAGTAACAAAGTGTTTTTATTTACATTCACAGCTAGGGTTGCTGTGCTACTGATCTTACGCCAATATTGTCGGGCATTGGCTGCAAAAATGACCGAAAGTTCGCCAGCCACTGTAAATCGCATTATCATATAAACGGGCAAATTACTGAATAAAATATAAAAACATTGGATTTACATGATTAAGCTAAACCCCTATTTTCTCCTGTAGTCAGAAAATGTAAAATATTCGGTGTAGGAAATAAGAAAACGGCTTTTAAAGTACTCCATTCGCTGTGCGACGCCTCTATAGCGCCATCTATTTCAGAGCTGTTGAACTAAAACTTTATAATTTTGTTTCAGTATTTTATTTATAGATAATTAATTAATTGATATTATACAAATTTTCTGACTACACAAGAAACTACATATATCATTCTATCACTCGTACAAATTCCAAAAGGATTTGCACAGCCGTTCTTTTGCGGTTATGATAATAGGAATGGCCTATACTTTAACATGGGTGGAAAACGACCGAAAACCACCTTAATAGCTGTTTACTGGTTTCCTAATCTAGTTATTTTGAATTTTCCTCTGCCAAAAGATTAAAATACCAAAGTTTTATCATTCACACCAAACTTTTTGACATTTTATACCTTAATTAACTCTCACATATGTTCATCAGATTTCCAATAGCCGGCCATTATTGCAGCCAATGCTTGTCAAAATTGGCTTAAAACCAGTAGAACGGCAACCCTAGCTGAGAAAGTAAACACGAACGTTTTAGCTGGACAAAGCTTTTCTACATAAGGGTAAGTATTATATTTGATACATTTTCTAGCACAACTCCATTTCTCAATTTATGTCTTATAAAGATTGAAAATTGTTAAATCTTACAATTAGTAATTTTCATAGAAGTGAAACCTTGTACTATTATTTTAAATTTATGTTCTGTTACATGAAATTGAAGATCGATGTCAGACAGATCTTTCGGAATCAATGAAATGCCATAAAACTAATGATCATACGATAACGAGATCTTGTATTCAAATTTATCTAAAACGGTAATTTATATGAACAAGTTCATCGTACTAATAGTTATTTTCACATCTCAATCGATGGTCTGCAAATTCTATAAATATGGTAGCTACTAAAATTTAAATTACATATATGTTGTACGCCTTCTACTTAAAAATTTTTAACATTTAAGATATTGATTTACTTTTAGTTTATAAACTAAAAATAAATTATTACAGCATTTTAATTTAAAGTAATAACACAATCTACTTAATAACAATAATACATAGAGTAATAAATTATTTACAATAAACATAATATTCACAATATGCTCACATAATGTTCAGAATAAATTTTGTAATTGTAGAAAAGTATTCATGTTTTAAATAAATTACAGAAATAAAGTAAGTTGTAATAAATTTAGTGAGAAGAATTACATTCCTTTTATTTGGAAAATGTGACAGATCCTATCTTTTTCTGTACCTTTTGCAAAATTCAACTAGTTAAATATTTTAATACTAATGTTCCAAACAAAGCATGTTAAGTTAATTTTGTGCAAGTTTTGCTATATCTATCGGTTATCATGTGTATGCAAAATGTTAATACCTGCAGAAATAACATACACTGCTGTCTGGCTTTCTCAACCATTATCTGGCCATCTCTTTCTTTATGGCTGTATTTGAATGTACAACTTTGTCAATTATTCTATTATTAATTAGTCTAGGAAAAGAAATTTCAGCTCAAAGTTTACTCGCCAAAAATCTTTTCACTCGCAAGTGCAATATAAATAACAGCATTACATAACATATTTGTCATTTTTATCATAAAAAATTACTTTAAAATTTATGTGCACCGTTTATATACCCGTTCTTCATACATAGTATAGAAAGAAACTTATAATTCATAATCATGTGCAAATCCCTATAGTATACTAAATGACTTTGTTAATCAAAATATTCTATTAAAATATTTAATTTAATGGTCCTAAAAAAGTTTAAGAATCGCTGTTCTCGCTATACAAAATATTCTTCACGGCAGATTGGAAGAATAAAACATCCTGACCCCGCTTGTAAACAAATTTACAAAAAACATGAAATTGAATCAATAAGTGCAAAATGAAAGATAAAAGTGCTCAAATGGTATAGAACCTGTGCTACTTATATTCGTAAATATTAAAAGATATACCTGTGTATTAGTAGAAGATTACACATACTACAGCATATGAATTTCTAAAATCTTCGTCAAAATAAAACAGATGACGTAATAAATTAAAGATATCCTTAATCTTGCCAAAACTGATAATACTAACTGATAATACTGAACTAAAGGCCATAACTGATTCCAATATATGCCTAAAAAAAAAGCACTAAAATTGCATAGAGATATTCCGTACTATTTATATTGTCGTATATTAAAAGATGTGCCCGTCTGTTAGTAAAAGATTACCCGTATTGCAATATGAGTTTGAATAATCCTTGTCAAAATTAAACACATTACATAATAAATGGAAAATATCAATAATCTCCGTAATCTTTAAATCAGAAGACCGTAATTGATTATAATATATGTCAAAATAGATGCCACTATACCTGTACTACTTATATTTTCATAGATTAGAAGGTATACCCATGCATTCGAGGAAGAGTTTCCGTACTATTTACTATAAGTTTCAACAATTTTTGCCAAAATAAAATGACGTAATAAATTGAAACTATCAACAATCCCCAAAAATATCAATAATAATAATGACCATAATTGATATATAATTCTATCAAAAATGCAATATCGGTGAAATTTATTTGATATATATACATATCTTTATTATTTAAATCGGAAAAGATTTAATAAAAATCTTCTGCTACATAAACACATTGGATTTAAATCCATTGCTAAGTGACATGATATAATTTTTTTTAATAAATTGGCGGAAGAAATATAGTCTGCATAATGCTATCTCTATGGAAGGTTTAATTGTTCGTTTTTAATTAATATTTTAATAATTAGACAACCCCTGGTCTTAGAAATTTGAAATATGCACTAAATTTTAAGTGCAGGGTTATTCCGTTACCCATAAAATTTCAATAAATTCAGTTCAGCCGTTCTCCCGTGATAATCAGACAGATTTTCAATTTTTTTTATATAGATTATGTAATGTTATGTCAAAATATAAAATAATATAAATATGCACATAACTGTAAAGTCTTGTGTAAATACAAATTTTAGTACATTGCTACATAAGCTGATAATGATATGTAAGAAAATAACAAAAGTACACACTCAGAGTGGATAACAATTTCTTCCTAGCTATTGACATATTTACATTTGTCAGCTGAAACATATAATTTATGAATGACTGATTGTGGATTAAAATTATCCAAATGTAGACTTTTAATAGATAACTAAAAGTTTACTTATTTTGCTGATTTTCAATCTATTTCTCTAAATCTATATAAATAAAATTGAAAATCTGTCTGTCTCATCATCATGGGAGAGCAACCGAACCGAATTTAAATGAAATTTTGTGGGTAGTCTTGAAATAGCCTGACTTAAAATGTAGTCCATGTTTTGAATTTATAAGACCAGGGGTTGTCCAGATATTAATTAAAAACGAACAATTAAATCATTTATATAGTGTTATGCAGACGATATTTTTTCCGCCAATTTATTTGAAGAAAATTTTATCATGTCTTTTAGTAACAGATTTAAATCCAATGTGTTTATACGGCAGCTGATTTTTATTAAATCCTTTCTGATTTAAATAATAAAGATAGGTATATAAAATAAATATCACTGATATTATATTTTTGACTGGATTATATCAATTATGGTCTTCAGGTTTAAACATTAACATTATTGATATTTTCAGTTTATTATTGTCATTGTTTTATTTTTGCAAAAATTGTTGAAACTCATATATTGTATGTAGTACCAAGTAATCTTTAACAAATGCATGGATATGTCTTCTACTCTACGAGAATATAAGTATATTTGCACATATTTTGGCATATACTGGAATCAATTACGGCCTTTAGGTTTTAAGATTACAGGATTATTGATATTTTCAATTTATTACGTCATCTGTTTTATTTTAGCAAAGATTTTAGAAACTCATAAGTTGTAGTTGTAGTATGGGCCCTATACAGTTTTAGCACTTTTATTTTGCATATTTATTCAACTGCAATTTATTCAACTTCATATATTTTGTAAATTTGTTTACAAACAAGACCAGGACATTTTATTCTTCAGATCTGCTCGTGAAAATAATTTTGTATAGCAAGAACAGATATTCTTAAACTTCTTTTTAGGAGCATTAGATTAAATATTTTAATAGAATATTTTGATTAACAATGTCATTTAGTACACTATAGGAATTTGCACATAATTGTGCATTTTAAGCTTTATGTTATATACTTCATACGAAAAATGGATATACTGCTAGTGTTTTTATACGATTAAAGCACTGAAACCACACTCAAGAAAAACAGTACTTGAGGGAAGAGGTGTAAAACTCCAGGGGTGTGTTTTAAAAGATTCAACACCCACATGATGTTACGAAACATGACATCTGATACATAGGCATTGTATATTTATTTTGTTGCATCCAAGCCAGAAAATATTTTCTGTCACTGTAGTTTCAAACAACTTGAATCTTGCAAAGAACAATGTTTCAATTTGGCTTCTGAATGTCATCAAATAAATATGAATGTCGTCTTCAATTTTTATATGAAATTATAATTTTTCTGTATCAGGTTTTAATTTACCCATCTGCATTTTTCATACAAAGCAAACTTTTATTACTTAATATGGGTGGAAACTTTTATCTGCTAATGTCAAATTTTGTTTCATATGTAATTTCAAATTTGACTCATTAAACCCCCAATGACCCGAATTTAATAAACTCAACCTGACGCGAATTTAATAAAACGTGGTCCGAACCTGGCCCGTGTCCTAGGTTGGGCCTAAATCTATAGGCCAGACCCGAGCTCATACAGACCTCTAACTTTGACACCCTTGAGATTGATATTTAAAATTGCCACCCTCCCCCCCTATCAAATTGAATCTTAAAATATGCCACTGGCTTTGGAGTCAGTACTTAAAACATTTGACTCTCTTTTTTCTATTGTCTTACTCTTTGTTTTTTAACATCCAACTCCCAAATAAATAGCAATTATTTTTTTATTTTTTATAGCAATAGTCTTTTAATTGGCAATCATTTGATATTTTTAAAATTTATTGCCTTAAAGTTATTTGAAAAACTATCAAAAAGTTAAATATTCCAATATAAAAATATTTTAAATGCATTTTATTTAGGAATCATCCTGAATAAACCAGCAAAAAAAAATTAATAAACAGCAAATCTTTAAATTTGTCTTCATTTTGATTCTTAACATCATTTCTTCATTTGATTCTTCATTTTCTTTCTTCATTTTGATTCTTTTGATTCTTCATTGAAATTTACCCAATATATAGGGAACTTATATTCTGTCCATTTCATGAAATTAATACATTTGCACAGAACTTCAATTTCTGCAATGAAGAAATTTAAATTTATTGCCCTACATGGTCATTGTAAACTGTCAAAAATAAGTACAGCAGTTGCTACGTTATTAGAGACTCATTATAATCTTTCTTGTAAGTACAGTTTGGCTGAAGTAATAAATTTTTTAATGCCATGGTATATATAGATGTTTTCAAATATAGGTTCTCTTACACACATGCTATGATTGTGATGCCAGTTTATATTAGTAAAAGCCACATAAGTGTGCATTCGCAATAAAGTTTCAAGATGTAGTAAAACCATTAATGATAAAAAGCTCTGCTCAGTTATAATGCTTATGTTAAACTGAGCAATGAATTGCATCGGAAATTGTATCTAACAGCAAATTTGGTCTAGATAAATGATTTTTCTTCTTTAAACTTTCAACTTTAGTTGAACTCATTTCAGTAAATATTGTTTCCAAGAAACATAATTTAATATGGAAATAAGGGAATAAGTTGAAACTGTAAAATTTATATACATTTATAAAAAAAAATGAAGTTTTAATGAACTTTTGCACTAAAATAATTCACTAATCGATAGACTAAAGTGAATTTTTTACTATATTTGATGTAGGAATCTATAAAATTTTGTCTGAATATCTATACAGTTTTGTTATATATTAATCTATAAAGTTGTGTTAATATCATTTGAATCTATAAAATTTTCTTCCAAGTTTTGCACCATTTCAATAAATGCAATATCATTAAATTTATGTTGCAGGCAACTTATGTCAGATAATCACAAAAACAAATACACTTATGATTTTCTCAAACAGTGGGCATTATTCATGATTTGCCATTGCATGTAATATTCAACTTTATATTTCTGAGACATATAATTAAGCAAAATCAACATCAGTTTATAAATTAAAGCTAATGGAGTTGTGTTTTTAAATGTATTAATTATAATATTTACCCTTGTACTTTGTTTTCTTATTTTATTTTTATTTAAAAAAAAATGAATTTCTTTAGTTTATTTTTATTTACAGCACAAATTGAAAAAGAATCTGTGAAATACTAATTCTTTGATTTTTTTGGGGGGTATCGAGACTATTTGACCTACCAAAAGGTTTCAGGTAACTGTTTAGATGACCATGACAGTGTCACTCAGTTTAGACCAGAACCCAATGGCAAGCACAAGGATTGCAACATCATTCCCCTAACTCATCACCTTTTAGATGGACATTTGGGTCTACAGACTAACATACTCATACACTATGTAGACACAAAAATAGTTTTGGGCATCATCGACATTGGAACCCGGGCCCTACTGTGTTGTTGTTGATTGAAACCCAGACCGTCCGACCTACCAGAAAGGTGTAAGGTAACAGTTTGGACGGTCGGGAAGTGCCACCCAATTTAGACCGGAACCCAGTGGGGGGAGGCATCCACAGGGACCGTACCCTCCTTCCCCTACCACCAACCTCTCGGAAGGACTTTCGGACCCACATGTTTAACGTGATCGTACTCCGCATGAACACGGCGGCAGTTTTGGCAGTGGCTGGAATCGAACCCGGGCCTACCGAGTGCAACTCCAGCGCGCTAACCAATGGGCTACCGCTACCGGGCCCTACTGTGTGCAAATCCCCTACCATCACTGAATATAACAATGTCATTTTTTATTTGAATGAATATAACAGGGTGTTCCTAATAAAAGAGATATCTATTTAGCAATACAATAGGAATTGTGAAAAACAACCTTAAGACATGAAAATATAAATATTTATTCGAAATAATACTATATATGCCAAATTTAATTATCAGTTTCCACTTTTATGACCATCAATGTTTCTACAGATCTGAAAGCTATAAACTGTTTTGTAGAGCACACATTCAAGTATTTCAGCTATTATTTGAACTAATGAACTGGTTTACAACAAAAAATGCAACTCAAATCAAGATAAATAAGCAAACGTATGTTTTAGAAATTAACTGTCTAAATGTGAACATCCAAATAAGTGCAAGGCTATGTAGGTCAAACTGAAATAGCTAAAGTTTAAGTAAAGAAATTCAATTGATTTCTAAAATGTATGTATTCTTATTTATTTTGATTTGCATTGCATTTTACATTGTAAACCAATTCATTATTGATTATGTGCAAAGTCATGTGCTGTACTTATGAACTGTTGCAGTAATATGATTTGAATATCATTCCTATTTTTAATTCTTTTGTGTTCCACTAGTGACTTAAGGAAACCCCCAGGCAGAAAATATGTAAAGGTGCTAAATCAGCTAGGACAAAAATTTAGGTGCCATTTTTACATCTAAATAATGGAATTTTAACTCTTAATTTGTTATATTTTCTAGATAACAAAGGTGGGGAGGAGACCAAAAATTGTGTTAAGATGCCATTTGTATGCTTTTGCAAGTGAACTAACACAAGAAAAATATTTTTAAAACTTAAATAAAAATTAACAGATGTTATTCTTTCTCTAATATTTTCTTATAGCATACATGCTTTGATGCTTTGATTATGTGGTATACAATTCATAGTACACTAAAGAATGATAAATTAGAGTCACACCTATATAGAGTAGCACCTACATAGAGTTCTCCTAAAAATGTCCCTTTGATTTATATTAAATTAGTCTAACTTAGAATTGAAATTTATATTAATTTAAAATGTATAATTAATTAAAAAGAAATTATGATTTGTAAAAGTAAAAAGAGCCAACTGCAGATTTACTATCTTTGCGGTTTTCACAGTTGAGGGGGGGGGGGGGGGGAGAGAGAGTTGCTATAGCACTAAGATACAGAATTCTCCTAAAACTATTCATTTGATTTATAGCAAAATTATCTAAATTAGAATTGACATGTATATTAATTTAAAGTGTGAAAATAATTCTGAGTTGTAAAGAAAATCATTAATGCTGATTTAGTATCTACAAGATTAAATAGTGATGAATTTAAGGAGTCTATATTATACATTTTACATAGATTAATTGTGGACCTTTTAGCAGTGGTGGAGTGACCATAAGTGACTTCTAATTCATCTTTTTAGTAAATCCACCACTAATATAAGCTAATATCTCCATGTAGAATGACTGTGCATGAAACATCATATAATATTGATCGAAACTTCTTACAGAAATATCCACATTGATTGCAAGTAGATTACCTTTTGCCATGCAGGCTCCCCCCCCCCCCCCCCCCCCCCCAGAGAAGGGGAGGTAAGTTACAGCTTGCAAAGAAATTTATCAATCACTCACTCCAGTTATAAAGAAAGAAAGAGGCTTAACTGCAAAACTCATATCTCCATTTTTGTCATTTTACTCACTTTGCTTAAAATTCATAAAACCTGAAAACCTTTTCATTTTAATTGTCGCTATACTGTAAGCTGAAATGATTCATAAAGAGTAATTTAACCACAGGAAAACAAAATTTATCCATGGTGAAAAACAAGATTTAATTGATGAATGGTATGTTTTACATTAAAACTAATTAAAATGTAACATTTTAAAAGAAATATAAAAATATCTACTTTAGTTAAAATAAGCTTCAAATATTATATTTTACAAATGATAATGAATCACACTCAACCATACTATGTAACGAAAAGGTAATAGAGAAGTAAGTAGATGGCTGATCATGTGATCTTATAAAGTCTTCCTATTGGCGGTGAATGGAAAATGTGAGTTTTGCAGCAAAATTCACAGTGGAGAATGTCAGTTTTTCAAGTAAATCAGATTCTGAATACTAAATAAATATCAAAGAATGTGACTTTTTCAGGATACTACTTGATTCACATACCTACCACCATGAACAAGAATATATATATAAAGAAAAGCTTTTCGACCGAAAATGGGGAAGAGTTTTACAACTAGACTCTTCAATACTGACTCAATTGATCAGATGACCTACCAATAAAATGCAATTACTCTTACTCTAGATCACTATATAGATTTAAATTGTCCTCTTCTAGATATATGTATATACAATCTGATCGGTGTCTAACAGCCACTGGCTAATGGAAATGTCTGACTTCACCAGTGGTGAAGTCAGACATTTCCATTTGAGCTGGGGTATATCTTTCCATTTGTAAGGGCTTTTTATTATTCACCTACTCATACCTTTTAATTCTTTGTTATATTCTAATTGTATGACATGGAAGTATTAAAATATTGTAATATTTGTAATTTCATAATGAAAAAGATACATATTTTAAATACATGGAAGTATTTAAATCAATTTTCATAAGCAAGAGACCCATCCCCCGCCCTGTCTGTTCTCCTCTTCATGACATATAGTATTAGTATGGCAAAATTGCAACCATAATTATTTTAAATAACACTGAATTTGCACTTTTAATTCAATTTTCGTTTTCATTTGGTTACTGGACTTATTAAAGGTAGTGCATCAAAAATGCAAAAAAAAAAAAAAAAACATGAAATATATTAAGAACGGCTAGTCCTAGAGTAATAGGGTTGGTCTTACTCTTTTCATTGTCAAAAGTTATATATAAAACAAGCATTTAATTGATACATTTGACCATACGTTGTCTTTTATTTTAAATTTTTGCGGGCCATTTCGTACAAAAAGGCAAATTTATCTTTTTTGAATCGTACCAAAATCTAATCAGCACCAAAAGGTATCCTTCATGTGACTTATCCACCAAATTTTGTGAAATTTGGTCATCTTCAGCTAGAGTGGATACAGGAAATTTTTGCGGGTTATTTTGCAAAAAAAAAAGGCCGGTTCGTTTATCCGGAATCGTACCAAAATTTAGTCATCACCAGGGTCACCCAAAAGGGACTTACCTACCAATTTTTTTTTTAAATAAGGTCAATTAGTTTTTGAGTTAAAGTGGATAAATTGCGCAGACGTCACGCTAAAAATAGTTTTTTTTTTGTTCTAAAGGTCTTAAAACGTAGATCCGTCGAAAACTTCTGTTGCGATTTTCGAAACGATTCCAATACTTTCCCTATACATTATCAAGTATTGCAGGGAAAGTAAAAATACAATTATATATATTTTGGGCTGTAATAATAAATTTGGAGGACGTAATTCATATCTATATAATAATCGTCTAACATGCTTTTGTCTTCATAAAACACAAAAGCCGCCACATTCCCCAGAATATAGATACAGGTCCAATTGCAAATATCAGCAATGTACCTGTTTCGCGTTTATTATCGAGGAACGTAAACAGTTACGTTGGCCTCGTAACTGTTTACGTATTGGTTTTACGTTGCCTCGTTATACGCTCGTCAGTATGGAATAGCCGATATCTGCAGTACCAACAAGAAACTTGCTGTAAGCCACAATTTTTGCGAGCTTCTATGAGAACTGACAATTTCAGTTCTTCCATGTGGCCGGCATAAAGAACTTTGCCTGTGCAGTTTCGTGTGGCCTGAACTAAATTGTAAATGAATTTTATTTTGTTCACGCGGAAGGATTGAAATAGTCTGAGTGTCTCTATCTTTCCAGATTCCAGAAGCTCCTCGGTGACCTAGAAAACTGAATGTTTGCAAATATAGTATCGAACACAGGATAGATCTTAATGAAGTTTGATTTTCGACCCCCCCCCCCCTCACCTACACACACTTTCTGAGACAAAAAAAAATGGGGGAGGGGGGGGGGGGTCCGAAAACTATTTTCGGACCTTTCAAATGTCCTCTCGTGGCCTAGAAAGCTGAATATTTACACATTTATTTTATCGTTCATGTCACAAACTCGACCCCCTCATTCCGTGGGACAGAGAAATGGTTTTATGGCATTTAAATTTTATTAGTTAAAAAGAACTACGTATAAATAAAATAGCCATGTGATAAGAGAGAAAGATAAGATAAACAAAACTACAGCGTTACGCAGTATTGCTTTATATTCAAATTGGCATCCTCATTTTAAAACTCTTTTAAAAAATCTCTTATTTTTTGGCAACAATACATATTCATGCCTTTCTTCTTATTATTAATATATATTTTAAAAATGAGAACTCGCAACACCTTTGATGCAATTGTAGTCACCAAATGTTCATGCGTCAGCCAGCCTCTATCAAGGAAGTATAAAGAATTTCTTATCAAAAATTGCATTTTGAATAATACAAAATTTAATATCTAAGTAAGTGAGTGAAATGTTATGCAAGATATGGTATTTTTCAAAGATTTAGACATCAAAATTTCTGTGTTTTGCATCTGTGCTTTCAAATAATCTATATTATTTGAAAGCCTCTTACTACCTACTCAGGGGTCCAGTAATTTTCCTATCGTTTCAAAAGATGCAGTGATGGGAACGTTAATCGTTTTTACGAATTGGGGTATGGAACCCCATAGCTTTCTAAAGGGGCGGGCTGTTCTCATAAAGTGTCTTATGTATAAACAGTACCGCTGACAGAATTTGCGGAACCTTATGCAGTAAATACATGGGTCCCTTTACTACCCAATTGTTGACCTTTTATCATATATATTTTTTATGCTGCTCGGGTCTCCGGGGTCTCTATACAATGTATAGTTCAAACGCGACCTCTTTTACCCGGTAGGTCGCAGTGTGTACAGGACATGGCTAAAAAATGGGTCAACCCATTAAGGCTGGTTCTTTTTTTTTTTTAATCATACCAAAATCTAATCAACACCAGGGTAACCCACAAGTGACTTACACTTCAAATTTAGTGAAATTTCGTCGAATAATTTTTGAGCTAGAGTGGATACATACATTGCACAGACAGACGCACAAACACACAAAGCCGTCACGCTAAAAATAGTTTTCTCTCGGTTCTAGAGTGCTCGAAACGCGTAGATCCGTCGGAAATTCGAGTTGAGATTTTCGATACGATTCCAATACTCTTCCTTCCCTATACATTTCGATATATTGTGTTAATTATATAAGAATTAGTACTTGTATAAGTAGTAATTATATTGTGGGGATAAATATATATATTAGTAATTATATTGTGGGGATTAATATATATATTAGTAATTATATTGTGGGGAAAGTAATTATATAAGAATACACAAGAAAAACTGCATTTTAATAAATAAAGCCCTTGGAGGGATGCATGCATGGCCCCCGGTCCACCACCTTCTCTGCTCTACTGACTATCGTATTCATATTCCAGATTGTTTAGGTCCATTTGTATCAATCAGTATTGGAATATAAAAAATTCTGATGTGGGCAGCACATGAATTTCCCTGCAGACTTAAATTCATATTTCTTTAATAGTTCATTAGATTGTGTTTAATTGCACCAAATAACACTAAATTTGCATTTTTAATTCAATGTTTGTTTTTATTTGGTAATTGGACATTTTCCCGATAGCGACGTAACAAAAATGCAAGAAATCTCAAATATCTTGAGAACGGTTAGTCTTAAAGTATAATGGAGTGTGTGTTATATTCTTTTCCTCGTCAAAAATTGCGTATAAATAAGAATTTAATTGATACATTTCAGCAAACGTAGTCTTTTTTTTTTTTTTAGATTTTGGCGATTTTTGCAGGCCATTTCGTAAAAAAAGGCAGGTTCTGTTTTTACGAATCGTACCAAAAACTAATCAGCATCAGGGTCACATCCAAATGACTTATCTAGGCCAACGACCGTACCGTGCTGAAAACACCGGTTCTCGTTAGATCACCGAAGTCAGGCAGCATCGGGCGCGGTTAGTACTTGGGTGGGTGACCACCTGGGAACACCGCGTGTTGTTGGCTCTTTTCGGGCGCGGCAGCCCAGTGGTTAGCGCGCGATTCTCGCCGCTGCCAGAACTGCCGCCGTGTTCATGCGGAGTACGATCACGTTAAACATGTGGGTCCGTAAGTCCTTCCGAGAGGTTGGTGGTAGGGGAAGGAGGGTACGGTCCCTGTGGATGCCTCCCCCACTGGGTTCCGGTCTAAATTGGGTGGCACTTCCCGGCCATCCAAACAGTTACCTTACACCTTTCTGGTAGGTCGGACGGTCTGGGTCTCAACAACAACAAGTGACTTATCTACCAAATTTTATGAAATTCGGTCAATTAGTTTTTTAGTTAGAGTGGATACAAAATCTGCACAGACAGACACACACACAGACGTCACTCTAAAAATTGTTTTTTCGTATTCTAGAGGTCTCGAAACGTGTAGATCCGTCGAAAACTCGAGTTGCGATTTTCTGCATGTTTCCAATACTTTCCCTATACATTACCATGTATTGCAGGGAAAGTAAAAAATATATATTTTTATTAGCCAGCCTTCATTTAAAAATTTACGTAAAAGTTTGTAAGATATTTATTTTATCAAGTTGGTAGCAGGGCTGTCACCCCGATAAATTCGCCGCATTCAGGTGATTTGAGTTAATATATGATTTTTTAATACTATTTACGCGTAGCTAGCTAACATCATTTTCCCGCATTTATATACCAGAACCAGACGAGGCATAAAAAGAGATTGTGCACTAGATCTTCAGAAACAAAATATATACTAGAGTTTCCCCCTTTACATTCTTCCAAGAATTAGGAGGGCTGGACCAAAAGTATTTCCTTTTATGACCCCTCTCTTTTATAACCTTCAACCTGCCTGTGCCCTGAAGGGTAGAGGCGACCTTCAGAGCTGACAGTCCTTTTGCTCACTTGGTCAATTCGTGAAATGAACTTTCATAGTTTTCGTTTTGAAATAATAATTTTCATAATTAAAAAATTAGCAGTGACTCCAGTTTAATGGAGATGAAATATTTTTGCGTGAATAGCATATTTCTTTGTAGGTGATTTACCTTCATAGACATTTTAAATACAGTTGAAAATATTAAAATATTGAAATTAAAATTACTTTTTCAAAACAGTTCAAAATGTTAAAATATCAACAATAGGACCACCTTCCTAAAAAATTGTTCAGAATATTAAAATACCGAAATTGTAATCACTATAATTAGAAAACTAAGAAGCTGATCAAAAATCATATATATCCTTGTAGGGTTTTCAAAGGAGTACAAATTACTTTTTAGTTCATACCTAGCACTTTTAGTTTTATTTTAGTTAACACTTTCAGTATATATCAGGAATGTAAGAGTTCATACCTTTATTCTGATAATGATTGTGAGACAAACAGAACTAAATACTATATTAATGTTTGAAAAAGTTGAATGAAGACTCGGACACTATAGAGACTGGACTGGGTAGTATAATACCAACAGATACAAAGTATTAAATACACGAGAGCGTATCTTGAAAACTAAAAGTTCTCTATGAACAATAAGAGAGTAATTTGTAGATCTTTGAACCCCTATAAAGATATATAAATGGATTTTTGATCAGATTTTTAGTTTTCAAAATATGATGATTTCGATATTTTAATATTTTGAACTATTGCACTAGTATCTGTGCGTGTATTGTATGTGTCTGTGAGATATGGACACCAAGCCAAAAATAAATACTTGTATCGCTATGAAATCTTATTTTGTCACGATATTACGTGGAAACATTGAAACTAATTAGAATATTTTGTGCTTTACACTATTAAAACACAAATTATTCGAATTTCAGAAATTTCGAAAATTTCCTGTAAGAGTCCATTGAAGCTTATAGAAATGATATATGGAGATATAAGAACCAAATATATTTTTGCTACCTACCGCTTGCCCCCCCTCCTCCAAAGAAAAATTATTGCGACGGTACTGATTAAATTAATTCGGGTGACAAACCTGTTGAAAAATAATTTGAAAAAATAATTTTATTTTTCATTTCTACTAAAAATTAAAATATTATCTGTGTACGAAATCCGATAAAATAATAATTGTCTTTTGATATTAATTATAAAAGTAGACCTAAACACTATGGAATATGAATGTATGAGAAATTCGAGTGAAAACCCCTAATATTTCTTATAATTTCTTATAAAATATACGAGGAGCTACATAAAAAAACTAGATTGACCGAAAATGTGGAGATCATACTGAAACTTAAAAATGAAATTCCCTGAGTTTTTCAGAATTTTTTTTTTTTAATCACGAAATTTTTTAATCTATAATTATTTTATATACTGAAAAAATTGAAATTCAGTAACTGACAATAAAATTTAGTAGGAACGATTTGCAAATCATGAAATCTATGGCGTCAAATTTCAAAAATTTTGGTATCAAATATAATAATAATAAAAAAAGAATATAAAATCATTTTTAATATTTCAAATGACACAATTAAAAAAAGTATTCAAAAGTCAGAACATTGCTCCTCCTAATTTTTTACTTTCCCTGTAATACATGGTAATGTATAAAGTATTGGAATCATACTGAAAATCACAACTCGAGTTTTCGACGGATCTACACGTTTCGAAACCTCTAGAATACGAAAAAACCATTTTTAGCGTGACGTCTGTGTGTGTGTCTGTCTGTCTGTGAAGATTTTGTATCCACTCTAACTAAAAAACTAATTGACGAATTTCATAAAATTTGGTAGGTAAGTCACTTGTGGGCGAATCTGGTGCTGATTAGTTTTGAGTACAATTCGTGACAAAAGAACCCACCTTTTTTTGCGAAATGGCCCGCAAAAGCTTGTATCCACTCTAACTGAAAAACTAATGGACCAAATTTCACAAAATTCGATAGATAAGTCTCTTGTGGGTCACCCTGGTGCTGATTAGATTTTGGTACGATTCGGAAAAAAATAACCTGCCTTTTATTTGCAAAATAGCCATTAAAAATCGTCAAAATCTGAAATAAAAAAACTATGCATGCTCAAATATATCCGTTAAATGCTTGTTTTATACGTAAATTTTAACAAAGAAAAGAATAAGACCAATCCCGTTACACTAGGACTAGCCGTTCTCGAGATATTTTAGTATTTTGGGTATTTTATCTACGCCACCTTTGAAAATAAGTTCAGTTAGCAAATGAGAACGAAAAGTGCATTTAAAGTGTAAATTCAGTGTAACTTCAACTAATTACGCTTGTTATTTGATGCAATTAAACTCAATTTAATGAATGAATTTAACTCAATTTAAGAATGTGGATATGTCTGCAGGAAAAGTCATGTGCTACCCACATCAGATTTTTTACTTTCCCTACAATAAATACATGGTAATATAAGTATTGGAATCATGCCGAAAATGGCAACTCGAGTTTTCGACGGATCTACACGTTTCGGGACCTCTAGAATATGAAAAAACTATTTTTAGCGTGACGCCTGTGTGTGTGTCTGTCTATGGAATGTATGTATTCACTTAAAGCAAAAACTAATGGACCGAATTTCATAAAATTTAGTAGTCTCTTGTGTGTGACCCTGTTGCTGACTAGTTTTTAGTACGATTCGGGATAAAAGAACCCGCCTATTTTTGCGAAATGGCCCGCAAAAATTGCCTGTATCCACTTTAGCTGAAAAACTAATGGACCGAATTTAACAATATTCGGTAGATAAGTCGCTTGTGGGTCACCCTGGTGCTGATTATTAGATTTTGGTATGATTCGAAAAATAATAACCTGCCTCTTTTTGCAAAATGGCACGCAAAAATCGTCGAAATCTAAAATAAAAAAAACTACGTATGCTGAAATATATCCATTAAATCTTGTTCCATACATAATTTTTAACGATGAAAAGAAGAACACCAACTCCCCCCCCCCCCCCTCCCCTTTACACTACGATTAGCCGTTCTCGAGATATTTTTTAGTTTTTTCGTATTTTCTCTACGCCACTTTGAAAATAAGTCCAGTTACCAAACGAGAGAGAAAATTGAATTAAAAGTGAATTAAATTTAATTAAAATAAAGAGAACGTGGATATAAGTCTGCAGGGAAAGTCATGTGCTGCCCACATCAGATTTTTACTTTCCCTGCAATACATGGTAATGTATAGGGAAAGTATTGGAATCATGCCGAAAATCACAACTCGAGTTTTCGACGGATCTACACGTTTCGAGACCTGTAGAATACGAAAAAACCATTTTTAGCGTGACCTCTGTGTGTGTGTGTCTGTCTGTGCAGATTTTGCATCCACTCTAACTAAAAAAGTAATCGACCGAATTGCATAAAATTTGGTAGGTAAGTCACTTGTGGGCGACTCTGGTGCTGATTAGATTTGGGTACGATTCGGGATAAAAGAACCCGCCTTTTTTTGCGAAATGGCCTGCAAAAGCTTGTATCCACTGTAACTGAAAAACTAATGAACCGAATTTCACAAAATTTGGTAGATGAGTCACTTATGGGTTACCCTGGTGCTGATTAGATTTTGGTACGATGCGAAAAAAATAACCTGCCTTTTTTTTGCAAAATGGCCCGCAAAAATCGTCAAAATCTAAACTAATGAACTAGATATACTCAAATATATCCATTAAATGCTCGTTTAATACGTAATTTTTAACGACGAAAAGAAAAAGATCAACCCCATTACACTAGGACTAGCCGTTCTCGAGATATTTTAATTTTCCTTATTTTCTCTGCGCCACTTTTGAAAATAAGTCCGGTTTCCGAATGAGAACGAAAATTGAATTAAAAGTGAAATAAATTTAATTAAAATAAAGAGAACGTTAATATAAGTCTGCAGGGAAAGTCATGTGCTGTCACTCCAGCTGAAAAACAAATGAGACCGAATTTCAGAAAATTCGGTAGATAAGTCGCTTGTGAGTCACCCTGGTGCTGATTAGATTTTGGTATGATTCGGAAAAAAATAACCTGCCTTTTTTTTTGTGAAATGGTCTGCAAAAATCTTCAAAATCTAAAATAAAAACTACGTATGCTTGTTTTATACATAATTTTTAACGAAGAAATGAATAAGACTAACCCCATTACACTATAGGACTAGCCGTTCTCGAGATATGTTAGGTTTTTCGTATTTTCTCTGAGCCACCTATGAAAATAAGTCCACTTACCAAATGAGAACGAAAATTGAATTAAAAGCGAATTAAATTTAATTAAAATAAAGAGAACGTAGATTTAAATCTGCGGGGAAAGTCATGTGCTGCCTAAATCAGATTTTTTGTGTTTATTTGGTAATTAGACATTTTTTCGAAATCGGCGTAACAAAAATGCAAGAAATCTCAAATATCTTGAGAACGGTTAGTTCTAAAGTATAATGAAGTGTGTTAGATTCTTTTCCTCGTCAAAAATTGTGTATAAAACAAGAATTTAATCGATACATTTGAGCATACAGCATATATTACTTAGTCTTTTTTTTAGATTTTGGCGATTTTAGCTGGCCATTTCGTAAAAAAAGGCAGGTTGTTCTTTTCCGAATCGTACCAAGATCTAATCAGCACCAGAGTATCCCACAAGTAATTTATCTACCAAATTTTATAAAATTTGATCAATTAGTATTTTAGCTAGAATCACGACATGGAAACTAAAGTAGATGCATAACTAGAACAACTTCTAGTTATGCATCTACATAAACCAGCAAATATCTAAAAAAAAGCAAATATCAAGTCTATAAAAATAAAAAAATCTAAATTACCAGCAAATATCAAGTCTATTGACCCTGCACATGATAGATTTTATAACCACTATATTTTGAAAACTATGAATCCGATCCAAAAATCTTGTATACGGCTTTTGAATAGCTAAGAATTATTTTCTTACTGTTCATAAATAGTTCTTTAGTATTCGAGATATAAGCATTACAAACTTGAAAAATGGAATTTTTTCTATATTCTTCAACTTGATGAATACTAAAAAACTAGAAAAGCTTTGTAAAAACAAATTATTAATCTAGAAATTCGACTTCTTAATACAAATTTTTGTAGCTTATAATTTATAAGACATTTTGGGTGGAAGTTCGCTAAGTGAAGCGCAAAGTCGCTCAGACAAAAACTGAAGTTCAAAAAAAAAAAAAAAAGGTCAAATTATTAAAATATTTAAATTATTTGTGTATATTCCTATATGTCATCCTATTTTTTCTAAGAAAAGCAAATATTGTTTGTATTTTTCGTAACTCTCCGATTTCAGCCAAAGATACCCCAAATATAGATGTTAATCGCATCAAAATGATAAATGTATATTTTAGACAAAAAAAAAAAAAAAATTACGCTTACATAAACACGTAAATGTAATTTCATTCATGTTACTTTCTACTTTCTGATGGGACAAGCGAGAGAGACCTCAGCCAAGCTTTGACTTCTATTTCTAACGTGTACATGTGGAAGTACTATACTATCCCCTCCTCTCCCCCCACACCAAAAGAAAAAAAAAATCATTCCCCATCTCCCGTATTCTTCCCAATAATTGAAGGTCACGGCAAAGAATATACATATACATGGTCACGGTCAAGGTAAATGGAAGTAAGAGAGGTAGGCCATTCGTTTCTGGCAACCTTCTCCTGTCCAGAGTTCTTGGAATTACTGACGTCACTGGTCCCTAGCCGGACCTTTCCGAAGCATGGGAAAATGTGTCGATGTTTTTAACTCTCGCGTTCCTAATGATGAAAATAAATCAAAGCGCTCAGCTTTTGGAAATAATATAAATGACCAAATGCAAATTCTGAGTCAAATGCAAGCGGATATTACGGAACTCGGAGTCATTTCTAAAACTTCAATACTTCTTTTCCAAAAAAGCATTCTTGTTTCAATAGTAAGCTTAAAAGGACGTTATGATGACATGAAAGAAAATAATATTAAATACATAATGACAAGTAGAGTCAATCAAGATGCTTTAGAAAATATATTTTCCTAAATTAGAGGTCTTGGACGATTTTATAACCATCCTCTTGCTACTGATTTCAAATCCGGACCTAAAACATTATTGCTTGGGTCTAAGCTTCCTATGCCAATAAATACAAATGTGGAAAATGACCAAGATCAAACACTAACTGCGACTTTATTTTTCAAATTTGAAAAAAAAGACGATGCGGTCAGCATCACTGCAGATATTGAGCCTCAACATGACATTCATTTCAGTCCTGATGTAAATGAAAAAGAAGCCTTGCGTTTTTTTTTTTTTTTTTTTTGCAGGATATTTGGCATATCGTCAAAAAGAAGCGCAGTTAGGAACTTATTGATATCTAGTGGAATCAACATCCGAAAATGACAAAAAATGGATTGAATCTTTATCAAGAGGTTCAATTGTTCCATATGATACCTGGGTAAAAACAGTCACCAAATTATAAGATTTTTTTTTTAAACTACAAGGAAATTTTATTTCTAATTCAAGAAATATTTTAGAGAACCTCCAACTGAAAATAAAAGAACAATTTCCTGAAATAGCTCTTGATGTTGTAAGAACATATACCAGAACCAGAACCTTCTTGCGAATAAGGCACATAAATGAACAGATGAAAAGAAACGCCATGAAAAGAAAAGCTGAAAGAATTTCTGGTCATTCACGTGAAGAAATGAAAAATAAGCAATGGAGAGAGAGCTTTAAATTTTAAGGTTTACTTATGACCTAGTAGTTAGGAATTGACGGGCTGCGTGTGTTAGGTTTTCCTAACATGTAACAAATGTGACGCAGCTTCCCTTAAAAAGTCCTCCATGAAGGCATTGCTCTTTTATAGAATGGCCATTTTCAAAATTATCCTTCTCTCCCATAGGGGAAAATCCGTAACCCAGTCATTTGATCACTGACCTTTGTAACACCAGAATTAGTTGAAAGATCGTGAGATCAAATCTAGTAAAGTCACTAAAGAGGTATTGGGAGATATACCCCCCCCCCCCCCCAGAAACCTATCGAAAACTATTGAAGTTAGAAGGAAGGATATTAGGAGAAATAGGAAACAACTCATTTCATTATCGCCCCCCCCCCCATTTTTTCTGTGACGCAATTGATTAAAACCAACTGACTGGTTGGACGTGTTAGTTTTCATTGATTTTCAAACATATAGCGTAAATAAGGCACAATTTCGGTAGATGTTCCTTTATGAAAGACATTTTCAAAACCTGGTCACAACTGAACTTATCTAATCAATATCTCGTCCTATCCCTTTACTTTTTTTTTAATTTTTTTTTATCATGAAGTACCCATATTCAAAAATTGCCTATCGCTATATGAAATTCAGTGCTCATTTAATTTCTTGAATAATTCAATTTTTTGACCATCATGAAACAATAATAATACATAATTAAAGAAAACAATTGTACTGATCTTTTGTATCGTACAAAATATGATTTCCACATTTGTTCGCATTCGGAGAAGTCTTTAAATAATTGGATTTCGTACACATATCAATTTCATTATGAAAAAAAATAATAATGCGAGCATTTTTCTGCCTGAAATCTTTAAGGACGTCACATATTTATTTATTTCTATAATTCTGAAAACTATTTTTGAATTACATTCAGCAAGCCATTGACTGTCTTCTAATTTATTTTATCATGTCAAGTCTACAAGCATGATATTTTAAAGCAGTTCGATAAAAATGGACAGGTTTTATTGGCTTATTATTCTAGTCTCAGATAGAATAATAGTGCCTTGTATTTTAGCTAAATCCTCCGATATTTTACTATGCACTTATTAAAGAAAAACTAATAACAATTTTAAAATGCAGAAAATATTTTAGCATAGTTTAAACAGCTCAATTGCTAATGTCATCGCTCGAGATGCTTAAAAACAACTCTAACAATACAGTCCTAAATAAAATTTACCATAACTAGTTTTATTTAATATTATATTCTTATATATGAATACTGAAATCTAATCTATCATTTACTCGGTAGAAATTTCAATATACTATATGATGTATATTTAAATTAAGAAAATTGCTGCGGTATTCAATGTACTTCTTATGACAGAGACGGGCTACGGACCTGTCTTTGGGACCAGTGACGTCAGTCGCGAAGGGAGGGGAGAATTCCAGCTGTTGGCGTACAATCTTTGGCCAACCTTACCTTTCAATAGACCTTGGTCACGGTGTTGTCTGACGGGAGGGTTTCTTCACTTTCTCGTTTATCGCTGGTTTTTTTTTTTTTTTTTTTTGTTGTTGTTGCTGTTCTCTATGCCCCATGAGGCCAGGGTTTGACAATTATCACTTTGAATGAGTATACATATTGTCTATATATTCAAGTTTATGCTATACTTACTTAAAACAATAATTACAATTACGTTCTACTGCAATTTTTTTCTAATGACAAAATGGACTATTGTACCCGGGAAATAACCGCATATCTGCAACCAAAAAAAATTCCGAGAAAAAATTTTATGTGCCACTTTTTTGTAAACCTTTATAGAGACAGACAAATTCAGTTTTACCACGCAGTCAGCTTAAAATTTCTTCAAAAGAGATTAAACTTACTTTGCAACAATGAAGTTTCTACTTGCAGTACCCGCCTACAACAGCACTGTCCCATGAAATAAATTGCTGTTTGTATATTGTGTAAAGACAAAGTACAAAGCTATTACAAATGGTGTCTTACAAATACCATTGTAATACACTATTTGTAATAGTGTCTCACGAGGGATTACAAATATAGTGTTTTCTCTCGTAAATGGAACTATGATCCACGAGAATGATATGAGTCAATTCGTCGCGTAATATTTCATAAGGAAAGTCAACCTATTTAATGATACTTATTATTATTTCAATTTTATGTAAATCTTTATATAAATGTGTAATATCGCGAAAACGGTTCGTACCAGAGTTATAAAATGAATGCCATGCATTTTCTAACCATAAATGACATACAAATAATTATTTATTTAATATTATTAAATATCCTGTCGTTGCGTCATTCTCCGTTTGTAATAACCGTACCAAATTTCATTTAAATAGCTTGTTTCCACTCGTTTCTAAAATAACGCTCATCCATGAAAGGATTACACATCACTTCAAAAACGACCTCAGGAATATTTAAAACATGTAAATCAATCGAAAACTCGAATTCGAAACCATCACAATATTTCCTCTATGAATTAATTATATTATAGTATACACTATATATACTATAGTATATACTTCATTTTTTGACGTAATTTGCATTCAAACCTATGCAGTATATACATAGATCGATGCGTAATAAGTAAAAGAGCATTCAGCTGAAAACACTAAACAGCAATTCGCGCAAAAAAAAAAAAAAAATCTGATGTGGGCAGCACATGACTTTCTCTGCAGACTCAAATTCACGTTCTCTTTATTTCTTCAATAATTCATTAAATTGCATCAAATAACAAGCGTAATGAATTAAAATTACACTGAATGTACACTTTAAATTCAATTTTCGTTCTCATTTGGTAACTTGACTTAGGGGTACAGAAAATGCGAAAAATCTAAAATATCTCGAGAACGGCTATTCTTAGTGCAATGGAGTTGATCTTATTCTTTTCATCGCTAAATATTACGTATAAAACAAGCATTTAATTGTTATATTTGAGCATATGCAGTATTTTATTTCAGATTTTGACGATTTTTGTAGGCCATTTTGTAAAAACAGGAAAGTTATTTTTTTCCGAATCGTACCAAAATCTAATCAGCACCAGGGTAACCCACAAGTGACTTATTTACCAAATTTTGTGAAATTTGATCTCTTAGTTTTTCAGCTAGAGTGGATACAGGGAATTTTTGCGGCCATTTCGCGAAAAAAGGAGAGTTATTTTATCCCGAATCGTACCCAAAACTATTCAGCATCATGGTCACACACAAATAACTTACCTACCAAATTTTGTGAAATTCAGTTCATTAGTTTTTTAGTTAGAGTGGATACATGCATTGCACAGACACATAGACTGACAGACACACACACGCTAAAAATAGTTTTTTCGTTTCTAGAGGTCCCAAAACATGTAGATCTGTCGAAAACTCGAGTTGCGATTTTTGGCAAGATTCCAATATACTTTCGCTATACATTACCATGTATTGCAGGGAAAGTAAAAAAAAAAAAAACCCTTGAAAAGAGCAAAAACATTGTTATGATATGCGTAAATGACGTAACGATGCAACGCAATGGCGTGAATATTTATTAAATAAAAAATGTTCGGCGAGATGAAACTGTGTGCCGAGTTTTAGTTCTCTTCATGATCTAGAAGCTGAGAACGAGCCCGTGAAAGATGTTGAATGACTGGACAGAGTCCATCTGAAGTTAAGGCAAAATGAGTAGTTTATCAAAATATAATAATAATAATTTCCAGTTATTTACAGAATATAGGATGTAAATTTGCAAATTCTTGCCTTAAAAAAGAAATATCATATTATAATACTGCAGAAAAACAGATTTAACAACACATTAAATATTTGGGTAGGTAGACAGTAGTTTTAAATTTCATGGAACCGAGGAAACGTGTATAAATACAAAAAATCTGATGTGGACAGCACATGACTTTCCCTGCAGACTTATATTAACGTTCTCTTTATTTTAATTAAATTTATTTCACTTTTAATTCAATTTTCGTTCTCATTCGGAAACCGGACTTATTTTCAAAAGTGGCGCAGAGAAAATAAGGAAAATTAAAATATCTCGAGAACGGCTAGTCCTAGTGTAATGGGGTTGGCCTTATTATTTTCGGCATTAAAAATTACGTATTAAACGAGCATTTAATGGATATATTTGAGTATACCTAGTTCTTTAGTTTAGATTTTGACGAATTTTTGCTGGCCATTTTGCAGAAAAAGGCAGGCTATTTTTTTCCGAATCGTACCAAATTCTAATCAGCACTAGGATAACCCACAAGTGACTCATCTACCGAATTTTGTGAAATTCGGTCCATTAGTTTTTCAGTTAGAGTGGATACAAGCTTTTGCGGGCCATTTCGCAAAAAAAGGCGGGTTCTTTTATTCCAAATCGTTCCCAAAACTAATTAGCACCAGACTCACCCACAAGTGACTTACCTACCAAATTTTGTGAAATTCGGTCGATTAGTTTTTTAGTTAGAGCGGATACAAAATCTGCACAGACAGACACACACACAGACGTCACGCTAAAAATAGTTTTTTCGTATTCTAGAGGTCTCGAAACGTGTAGATCCGTCGAAAACTCGAGTTGCGATTTTCGGCATGTTTCCAATACTTTCCCTATACATTACCATGTATTGCAGGGAAAGTAAAAAGGGCACACGACATTGCCCGAGATTTAAAGCAGGAATTAATTACATTCATTCATTCATCCAATTTTTACAAAAGCGTAGTCGATCGCTGCGCGAGCTCATATGCGGCTGAGCTCGGCCCGATAAAAAATAAATCTGTATTAAGCGTTTTTTCTCAGGAGCCGAGATACCTTTGTATCTAATTTCATGGCTGTACTGCGATTAGATTTTTCCGCTATAGACGGCACAAACACCTTTTACTTTCCCTGCAATACATGGTAATGTATAGGGAAAGTATTGGAAACATGTCGAAAATCGCAACTCGAATTTTCGACGGATCTACACGTTTCGAGACCTCTAGAATACGAAAAAACTATTTTTAGCGTGACGTCTGTGCAGATTTTGCATCCACTCTAACTAAAAAACTAATTGACCGAATTTCATAAAATTTGGTAGGTAAGTCACTTGTGCACGAATCTGGTGCTGATTAGATTTGGGTATCACTCGGGTTAAAAGAACCCGCCTTTTTTTGAGAAATGGCCCGCAAAAGCTTGTATCCACTCTAACTGAAAAACTAATGGACCGAATTTCACAAAATTTGGTAGATAAGTCGCTTGTAGGCCACCCTGGTGCTGATTAGATTTTGGTATAATTCGAAAAAAAAATAACCTGCTTTTTTTTTGTAAAATGGCCCGCAAAAATCATCAAAATCTAAACTTAAGAACTTCGTATGCTCAAATATAGCCATTAAATGCTTGTTTAATAAGTCGCGTAATTTTTTAGCGAAGAAAAGAATAAGACCAACCCCATTACACTAGGACTAGCCGTTCTCGAGATATTTTAGTTTTTCGTATTTTTCCTACACCATTTTTGAAAATAAGTCCAGTTTTCAAATGAGAACGAAAATTGAATTAAAAATTAATTAAATTTAATTTAAATAAATAGAACGTGAATATAAGTCTGCAGGGAAAGTCATGTGCTACCCACAACATATTTTTTACTTTCCCTGCAGTACATGGTAACGTATAGGGAAAGTATTGGAATCATGCCGAAAATCGCAACTCGAGTTTTCGACGGATCTACACGTTTCGAGACCTCTAGAATATGAAAAAACCATTTTTAGCGTGACGTCTGTGTGTGTCTGTCTGTGCAGATTTTGTATCCACTCTAACTAAAAAACTAATGGGCCGAATTTCACTAAATTTTGTAAGTAAGTCACTTGTGGGCGGGGCTGGTGCTGATTAGTTTTGGGTACGATTCGAAATAAAAGAACCCGCCTTTTTTTGCGAAATGGCCCGCAAAAGCTTATATCCACTCTAGCTGAAAAACTAATGCACCGAATTTCACAAAATTCGGTAGATGAGTCACGTATAGGTCACCCTGGTGCTGATTAGATTTTGGAACGATTCAGAAAAAAATAACCTGCCTTTTTTTGCAGAATGGCCCGCAAAAATTGTCAAAATCTAAAAAGCTACGTATGCTCAAATATATCCATTAAATGCGTACTTAATGCGTAATTTTTAACGAAGAAAAGAATAAAACCAACCCCATTACACTAGGACTAGCCGTTCTCGAGATATTTTAGTTTTTCGTACTTTCCCTACACCACCTTTGAAAATAAGCCCGATTACCGAATGAGAACGAAAATTGAATAAAAGTGAAATAAATTTAATTAAAATAAAGAGAACGTTAATATAAGTTTGCAGGGAAAGTCATCTGCTGCTCACATCAGATTTTTTATTATAAGGACAGGGTAAATAATATGGAATATTAGTACATATATATAAAAAGTCGAGTGGAGACTCATACTGCAGATATTTAAAGGAGAGACCTCTTATATGATTCGGAAAAGCTTTATTACAGTGAATTAAAAAATATATATCTAGAGTAAGTCTTCACTGGACATACATAGTGTTTAGGTCTACTTCTATATAATTATCACAAAATATACATTTCTCACGAAACTATTTGTCAACCAATTGCTTAAATTATGTTACAAAAGTTAAAGGAGCATTCCAATTTACAAAGTATTTTGTTTTCTTACCTAGTTCATGTGTTTCATTAAGAAAATAAATTTTTATGCTTTCTCTACACCTAATCTATTTCATAATTTTCTGTTAATTACACCAAATGTTAAAAGAAATTCCCTCTATGCAGACAGTCGATAGTACAGCTGTGGCTAAAGTATTCATGAATTGAATGTCACAATCCTTTTATTTGCTTTAAATGTATTTTCGACATTTGCCATGCACCTTTAACATTGGATTGTTAATAAAAACACCCAAACATATTTTTTAAATCGAAATATGTAAATGACAGGGTTGTTAATTAAAAAAATATATATATAAGTAGTTAAGTATTTTTTTTTAATTAAAAAAAAAATCTGTATTTTTCTATCTTACAAAGACTTTGAGTATGAAATGTCTAATTTGCTTATATCCTTTTCATCACATGAATCAATCATAAAAAGTGAAAAATATTTATTATCAATTAATATTATATATCAATTAATTTAAATAATTTTCACATTCTATTAACAGGCCTTCCATAGGGGGATGGGACAGATACCACTCGAGTGGAGATCCCACAACTCAATATTTTTTAGGCTGGAGAAAATATAAAAAATTTACAAAGAGGAGAAAATCAAACATAGTTGGGGTGGGGGCATGGTAAATGTTTGTAGTGGGCTTATTTTCTATGACCAGTCTTGCTATAAATGCTTTAAAAAAAATTAGCAACACATAAAAAATTGCAAAAAGGTATCAACCGGTTTCAAAAGCAATAAAGAACCTTTTTTGTCATGATAAATGAGATGTACCATACCAACAAAGACAATGATGTGTTCTAATGAAGTTGAAGTTTTTAGATTCTTTTTGACAGCAATGAATTTTTTTTTATATTTTTTTATTTTTACAATATTGTTTAAGTTAAAGAAAAGATTATATTTTTCATTAACATTTCAAGTTTTGATATCTTAAAACTGATTTAAATCAGTACTTACTCCAATTCAGGTTAAAAATAAGATTCCATTCACCAAAGGTAAATGTCTAGCATTACAGATATTTAACAGAATATGAATGTCAATAAGTGAAGAATGTATTCTTTTATCAACTTGTAATGGTACTATAAACAAATGAAAATTAATATACTTTTTCATATTCAGATTAGATACTCACTTTTTCATATTCAGATTAGATACTCACTTTTTCATATTCAGATTAGGTACTCACTTTTTCATTTAAAGATTTAATACACACTCAATTTGTAGTGTGAGGTTCAAAATGTATATGTAGTCAAAACTTTATATTACATATTTAAACCCATTACAATCCTTTTCATTACAGATTTATAGCAATAAACTTTTCCCCGAGCATTCTATTATTTATATCTGATTTTGCTCTGTTTGAATCAAAAAATAACTCATCACATATCCTCCCCAAACATATTCTTTACCTAGTTACAAAAACATCTATTAAAACTACACCTAGAAATTTTTAATTTCATCAAAATACTTTACCTTTATATAAACCTTGCATTGAATGGAAACAAAGATATGAAAGTAGAATATATGTAATATTATTAATTACAATAATTTTATTTTAAAATAAATTTACATTCTTTAGATATAATTATATATATTTCTTTGTAAAAAGATACTACATTATACATAAATAAAATATAATGTAACACACCTTGTAATTTGTGCCTACCCCTGAAATAAGTAAGGCATAAGCAAAGTTAGAAGGAAGCTTAGGGGGCTATGCAATGGCCAAAGTTACATTATTATGCTCCCCAGTGATTTTTCACATGTACATGGTATTCTACATTGCATCTGAAATTATGGGTGCTATAGGGAGTACAGGGTATATTCTACATTGCATCCCACCAAAGGAATATTCATAGCTCCACTTATAGAGTGGGGTTCTTGTCTCATGTGCAAAACGAGATGATAATGATTTAAAACTATTTTGATATGTAATAACAAATATGCATTGAAAATTGAAGTATATACAACTAAACTTATTTAAAGTAGATACCGAACATGACTGAGCACATTATTTCATTGCTTCCTTTCCCATAATGCATTTCCTTTGATCCTTAAACTAAATATATGTTCATAGCAAGAAGCGCCTTTTTCTTATTGTACACCCTGGAGCGATCACTCCATCCCACTCCATGACAGCATGCAACTTATGGGAACTCAAATGATTTTGTTGAACTGGATGGGGTTATGACTTCTACCCTACACTGCACTTGTTATGGTGTTATGGGTTGAACCCAGGCCTTCCAATAAGATTTAATTTCTTACCAATGCTTACTTACAGAAACTGAATAATTAAACTATTTTAAGAATATTAAGAATGTATGTACATTAAACTGTATAACACAACAATTATTTATATTAAGAATGTAGTATACTACAAATTATATAATACTATACTACAAATATATATATTAGGAATATATGCAAATTATTAATGCATACAAAATTTTAACTTGAAAATTCTATTACTCAATCTGTATTTAATATGTATATATACCTATATTGAATAATAAAACATATGTAGTTTTATTAAAAAAAAAAAAAAAAAAATTAGAATATGAATCTAAATGAATAAATTATGCAAACATGTCAGCAGCAAATGAATAAGCTTATCATTTCTGCATCACATTTTGTAATAGTTCAGAATTATATTATAAAAAATAACATAACACATTCCAGTGGTGAAGAGTGATAAAATAATTTGAAGAGACATAAAAATTGGAGACCAAAATTTACAAATAACGTTTTATGCTATATTTTTTAGCAAGGTTACAAATAAAATAAAATATGCAGTAAACTTCAGATAATCCTGCATATTTCAGAGGTGCCGGATTACCAAATTTACAGAATTATCGGATGTTGAACTAAAATGCTATAAAAATTGGAAAAAATTAATGTAAAAGAAAATAATGGAAAATAAATATGATTTTTTTTTTATTAAAGAGTTACACATACTAAATTATACTGTACAGTATGCGAAAAAACATTTAAATAAATTTTAACACACACACACATTATGAGTTAAACTTCAATTAACATAAATCTGGATATAAAAGCATTCAGTTTATTACAGTAAATATAACTCAATAAAGCAGAATGGACCTAAACAGTGCAACCAGCAGAATTTTTGGGCTCCTATACAACAAATGCATACCCCATAATACTCCTATTTTATAAGTTATTGGTCTTTTCTTTGTAAACTGTTTATATGACATAGGGCCTCTAAGCAAAGCATCATTTTGGTTCTAAACCCGAATATAATTTAAGAGCTAAGCTGGACTATCACACATTCTGAATATTAGATGTCGAATAAACCAGAATTTATTTAATAACTCAATTACACTGAAAATAAATTATGATATTTTGCAATTTTACAGTGAAACACCGGTTTTACATTTCACTTTGGAGCCGATTAAAAAATGTTACATATTTTAGAGTGGCCTAATCTGAACAGGTTAGTTGTGGCATAAGGTCCATTCAGATAAAAGGCATCAAACAATAGTTTCAATAGTATTTGATGCAGCAAGCAGTGCACACCTGCAGTGGTTTTAGTTGTGGTGGTTAGGTTGGCAAACATCTAATTTAACCTCACATATAAACAAATGAAAAAATCAAAACAAATAAAAGAGAAAGTAAAGGAAATAAAATAATATATACTAAATGTGTAGAAGGAACAGTGTGTACTTCTAAGGAGACAAGAATAGGAAGGGCTTATTCTTTCAAAGGGAAGAGGGTATGCATGTGAAACTTTATCTAAAAATTAAAATGCAAATTTACAATATCATCCTAGAGTAGGCCTAAAAATAGGAATTCACCACTCACCATAGGTCAATTACACAATGCAATGTGGTGATTAAATAAAACAACTTTTACCACTACATCCCTCTTCCATTCTGTTTTAATCAGAAAACTGTCCCAAAAGTTTACTAACTGTTTATTATTTCCCCAATTCTTATCCTTTATATCTATATATATATAATATTATATTAAGTATATGTAACCATACTTATTGATTTTACAAAAAAATTGTGATACAGTGACCACTAAACTAAAACGGGCTACTAGCAACTTGCTACTAAGTGAAAATTTGCATTTTCAAGTTGTTGAGATAGCAAATTTGTTGAGATATCAAAGTATTTGTAGCAAATTTGTTGAGATATCAAAGATATAGGGCTTTCATTTAAATTTTGAAGTACAAAAAATTAGGGCTATGCATACTAAGTAAGGAACATAGGTTCCTAATATACAGTGTCTGTCGATTATTACATTTTATATATAAAAATTACTCCAAAACTGCAATAAAAAACAAAATAAAAATTTCATAATACAGCATACATTAAAGTTTTGCCCGTTGACTGCTAATATAATATACAAAGCTAACTATAATAAGTAGCTTGAAAAATGTAGATATACAAGCAAACATATTTCAAATGCTGAATAAACTCAAACAACAAAAAATATTTGTCATTTTTGTATAAACCTATTCGCTTTTGTTGTCTGAAACAGTTTAGAATTGAGCATAAAAAATAAACAAAATATTAATGCATGCAAAATACCAGTTAAGTTAAATACTAGAATTTATCTACCTCATGTAGTGAGTAAGAGCTAACAAAATATACAAATAACTTAACAAACAATGTTTAAAAACATAAAATATAGGCGCAAAGTAAATATATTTAAAGTGTTAAAATTTTAAATACACTTCAATAAAATCAACTTGTCAGTTTTGCATTAAATCTCAGACTAATATTCAATACTATTATAAGAGCATGTAAAATGTTGTTATACAGCATTTTACTTTATTTATATGGGCTTTAAGTTAATTTGCATGTAATATAAACAAAATATTATCAATATGAAAAAAACCCGATAAATCTTACTTTTTTTTATTGTCTATTTCAAGGCAATTGCTTCTTCGAAGCTTATAGTTATTTTATATTTTATGCTGTACCCTGACATTAATATACAATATAATTTGAAAAACACTTGGAAACATGTCGAAATAAAGCCGAGTACTTCTCGGAGAAAAATTTTGTCTGTTGATCTTAATATCCCCCTAATATTAGGTTTTGTTCAGAATTAAATTAGAAGCGAAGAGTGCTACCGCAAATTGCAAATTAAACAATCGCCTTTTGGAGCATCTTGTCAAACCTGCAATATTCAGCATCATCTGTTCACAAAAGGTGAGGTGGTGGTGGGTGTTTCTAAAGCTACCTTAACTTTGATGTGTACACAATGTCTTAACTGTGCCAGTTTTATTTAGCATTGTTCTAAAAGAAATCTTGTTAAAACATGCCATTTTAGCTAAAATGTTAAAACTCATAAACACAACATTAGTCTTCGAATTCTGGATAGCATGAGCATTTTAAGCAAAAGAAATTTAAATTGTGCATGAAAGTGAAATATTTTTAATTTGCATATCTTATAATTAGTTAAAATTGGTCAATGGTAAAGAGAAGGCGCTGGGGATAGAGACGTGTACTTTGAACTAAGAAGACAGCAAATTATGATTAATGTTAGAGATAACATGCATCCGGTAATTTTCTGAAGCGAATCCAATTTTCTCTAGATTTTGGTATTACAGTTTTTGGTATATTAAATTAGTTAATGATTCTATTTATATTTGATAACTAGTACCTGCTATTCATGGTTGAAATGACATTACCATATAAGTATTCATACTTAAGATTTTAATATGATTTATAATTCAAATAACATTGGAATAGAATATTGTATAGTAATTACAACTTATTTTTCAGATAAACATTTAGATCTATTTCACCTTAATATTACAAAAATCAATACAGGCACTTTGGATAAAGAAAATATGAAAATGCTAAAATAATTTTCGATTTTAGTAAAATTGTTAAAGATTTTAATATGCCCGTTTAAACCCTATGTGCACATATATGGATTATTATGTATAGCGAGCAGGGAACATAGATCCCTAATACAGTAACTGTCGATCATTATATTTACTGCTATGACTCCCCTACTATATTGAATTTAAAATATATACAGTTGAATTTCCAATTAAACAGAAAAAATTTCAATGTTCGCTAACACTGGATTCATAGGAAATAAGAAAAGGGATGAAATTGTCAATATCATTTCAAGTCAATTTAAACCTTTATTCAATTCTTTTTCCATTTAAGTCTGTGTTTTATTGGTACTGATGCAGGGTCACAACAAGGAAGTGGTTTCGACTATTCATCTTTTGGTTTAAAATGAGTAAAGTGACTTCATTATAAAATGTTTGTGAAGTATTCATTACTTAGAATTTTGTTTGTTGTTATCAAGAGAATAAAAACAATAAACAAAGTAGCTCTACAAATGGTTAAGAACATACATCATAGATAGAATAGGCAAAATATGTAAATTGCTGAAAATTCAAATACACTCCAACAACATATAGGAATTTCTCAGTTTTACCAGAAACCAATTTGTTCTTGATTTCTGAAATAGTTTAGAATTAAACATAAAAGATTAAACACATCATTATGAACGCATACAAAACATTACCGATGCAGGTACATTGAATTTTGCCATGAGCAATTGAAATAGAGCTAATAAAATATGAAATGCTTAAGAGTGTATGTAGGTGATGGGCACGACAAGTAAATCCATTTAAAGTGTTAAAGTTTCAAATATACTTCAACAGCAATGAATGAATTAACTCGTCAGTTTCCCATCAACAATCATATAACAAATATTTATTACATTATGAATAGGCATGCTGCAAATTCAATTTAAGTTATGAATACGCATAAAAGATTTAAAATATATACTGATCCCAATGAACATGCAATATAAATACGAAATTTTATTATCAATATGAAGAAAGTTTCTACATACTTTTATTTATAGTCCACGTTTTGAATTATCAGCAGATAAAAGCAAGTTCTAATTGAATGCATTCATAACATCCGGTTTCAGGATTAAATCGGAAGTGAGACTATGGCTACCGCAAATTGAGCATAATCGCTGTTTGGCGCAAGGTCGGATCTCGCCAAACCTGCGATATTCAGAGCCATCTATCGGAAAAAGGTAACTTTTCGTATCGGTCTAATTCCGCCTTAAAATAAAATTGTAGGGGCTAGTTAAACTAAAAGTTATGCCCAGGGAGTTGACTAAAAAAATATGCATATTCTGGTGATACGTACTGATGGTTCAGAGACGATAGCCACCAGTAAAATCAAAATCGGTGGATTAGGGGGCGAGATGGAAAATTGGGGGAAAGGGGGTTAACCAAAGTAAGAGTTACGCTCAGGGATTTGCCACGTCAAAGTTGCATATCCAGGTGACATGTACAAATGGTGGAGAGACTACAGCCACAAGCCGAACCAAAATCGCTCAATTAGGAGCAGATATGTAAGATTGTGGGGGTTAAGTTAAACTAAAAGTTACGCCAAGGGAATTGACACAAAAAACGCATGTATATTATATATCCATTAAATATATGTATCAAACTGAGACGTACGGATGGTACAGATACAACCATCAGCATAAACAAAATCGTTCAATTAGGAGGTGAGATGGGAAGTTTGAGGAGGGGGGCTAATTAAAGTAAAAGTTATACTCAGAGAGTTGTCACAACAAAGATGTATAACCAGATGACATGTACAAATAGTGCAGAAACTATAGTCACTAGCAAAACTAAATTCGCTCAATTAGGAAAAATGCTTGCTAAAAATGTAAAATTGTGGGAGTTAGTACTAAAAGTTACGCCCAGGGAGTTGACACTAAAAACGTAAAATTGTGGGAGTTAGTACTAAAAGTTACGCCCAGGGAGTTGACACTAAAAACGCATGTATATTATATCCATCAAATATGTATATCAAGGTGAGACTAAAACCATTGTTAAAATTAAAATCGCTGAATTAGAAGCCGAGATAAGAAATTTGAGGGCCACCTCAAGTAAAATTTATGCCCAGGGGGTATCTGAGCAATATAGTTGCCAGACCGGGATCAAAATTTCGAAAAACGACGCAGATAAAAGGAACACGATGAAAAATTAATATTAAAGTTTTTAATAAATATTTAAAATTTCTTTAATTTTTAGGTGTTTTTTAATGTTAAATAGTTGAAAAAGTAAAACAGCTGGGTAAGTCATGTGACCCCTCAAACTAAATATCCGAAACAACATATTTCTGAAGCGTCACCAAAAATAGCCTATCGATCACGGGTATGCCAAAAATAGGAAACTCCAAACGTTTAAAGAATTAATTTGAAATCAAACATATTGGAATTCATCACCAGCAGATCAACCAGAGCACAGAATTGCCCCAAATCAAAAATAACCCCCCTTCCCTAATGACAGAACCACACATCAGAAATGACCACTTCAATAAGACAGCTGGATGGGTCAAGTGATCCCCCAAAGTTACTGGCCTAAGCAACACATTTTATTCACGATGGTCAGAAACGGAGAATAGTCGAAAACCGCCTTAAAATATCATAACCCCCCCTTCCCATCACCACACACATAATCCACTCATTTGTTCAAATGTTCATTTAAACTTACAAAATTATAAAAAAAGATGTAGAAAATTGAAGCTAAATTAGCGAAAATGAGCCAATTTAAGGTCACTCTTCATGTTTTCCTACTCTTCTATTTCTCTTTGACGAGTAGCGCTCGCAGAACGCGACACAATCTACTGGCAATTCTGCAATGTCTTTTTTTTCCACACCAAATTTCTAATATTGTTCCTATACCATTCATTCGCTTAGGAAAAGCCGGTGAAAAGGACGCAGCTTTAACAAATATCTCTGTATTTCTCCCTTATGGGTTGAAAATTGTATGCACTATAGCTTTCGAGTCTCCTTAGATGAAAGCTGTAGTTCTGCCATCTAGTGACATATTTTATAACTTATCCTTAATAATTCTCGATTTAATTGAGCCAAAAATTCAGATTTTTTCAATAGAAATTGTAATAAATCTGTATACCTAAAAAAATAATTTGGGGGGGTTTACTCAATGGTGTCGCGCGTACCAGCGACTTCCTTTAATGACCCAGCCTGGATGTTATATTTTTTAAAATAAATTTATCAAAAACTCCCATAAAATTAAAAAAAGTATTAACTGTTGCGAAATATATTCACTTTTCATATGCAATATTATGTGTTAAATTTGTTAACATCATTCTCGTGGATCTAGTTCATTAGTTCATTCTATTCTCAAAAGAAGGTACTTTGTCGAAAGATTAGCTCGACTTTTGAAGGGAAGAAGGTACTTTGTGTAATTGTTTTGTATTTTGACACCTAATAATTTGCCAACAGTCATTTATATATAAGAAATGCTCTTCTCTCTGGTTATCTGTAATGCTTGGTGATAACTTTCGGCAAAATTGGCTACTCATTTAATAAAATATCACCAACATGGCTATATTTTACCCCAGTTTGATGAAAATATCATTAAAATTATAAAAATGTTGCCAACTTGATAAATTAATTATTAAAATATAATATATAGACTATTGCGGATGCCATTAATATTGATAATTGCCAATTTAGAGTTGCATGAAATATAAGTAAATTGGGTACTTCGAAATAGTTTTAGATGTTCTCATCAGAAAAAGTGCCTAATGTACAATTCAGCTAAAAACATTGACATAGTTCCTATACATTATATTTTCACTGATAAATTCATTCCATTAAATAGGGAAAGTCAAGTGCTACCGACATCAGTTTCTTTTTTTTTTGTTGGAAATACGATACGAGTGATTTGGCATTACGGTTCATAAAATTTCCAATTTCGAACTCCTGTTTCAAATAAATTTATGACAATTGATTTCATTATGGATGAAAGAAAGGATTACATATATGAACATTAAGTTCACTTTCTCAGGAGTTGTAAAGGTAAGAGGTTAAGAAAACTTTGCAAATGATTTATCCTAGCATATTAGAATTAATTGCTTTGGATTAATTGGAAAATTTTCATTCAGAAGCAACCATTTGCTAAATATAGCTGTGCATATTTATTCTCTTACTAGAGTCAACATCATCAAACAAGTCTTGTTTAGAATTATTTTTTTTATTACAAGCAGCACTATATATCTCTTAACAAAGTGAGCAAATCGAATAACATTTAGTGCTATTATTTCAATCAATGACCATCAGAGACATATTAATTTTAGGAGTGAACAGACCACGGAGAAGTCCCTCCATTTTTCAAACACTTATTTTAGAAAATCGAATAAGCAATATAAAAACATAATGACATATAAAGATGTCACAAAATAGGTATTTAATATGTGATTTTTGTTTACATGTGAATGCCATCTCACGTTAACATGTTCTCAAAATTTTACCTTAATTGAAAAAAATAAACTAAACTCGCTATTATTAAATGAATGAATATTTTATACATGCATAGTTTTAACAAGAAATCAATGGACACAATTCTTTATTATTTAGAAATTATCAAGAGCCATGCTCGAGATACAATGAAACATATTGAGATCTGTATCTCTGAAACAAAAGTAAATAGAATAAAAACTTGTGTGATTTTTTGAAGTAATAAATATCAGTTCCTAAGCGATTATCGGACAACCATCGGCATCAAACCACAGAAGCATTTTCAATATTTTCGAACATTCATTTTAGATCGTAAAACTACTATAAAAATATAATTATGTTACACTTTACTACAAAAATCATTTTGTGTATTTTTTAGTTTAAAAGTGAATGCAACATAACTTCCCAAACGATATTTTTATATATTGCATGTTCTTGGTCTAAAATATTATATTTATGATTATTAATTATCATGTAATCAGTAACAATAAGCCTACTGATTTCCAGTAAGATCTATAATTAATAACATAATATGTACTATTGTTTACCCACCAATTCAAAATTTGGGAATCTACAGAATGCAGATTTATAAAAAAATAATTGTTACCACATTGTTTTAAAGCTTCTACAGTATAAGCAGAGGCATATTTTGAAATTCAATTTTTGGAGGGATTCGGTTCTAAATTAAGCTCATATCAATCTCAAGGGGTCTAAGTTAGAGGTGAATCCTTTATGTGTTCTGGCCTGGCCCAGTGTTTTTTTCAGGCATACATCTGAGAGGGGCATTTTATATTAACCCAATTTCTATTTATGTAACATTTAGATTTATAAGGCAAATAGAAAACTAGCCTTTCTCCTAAATTTCATTCGTCCCCCACCCTCCCAGGTCAAAAAAATTCCTGAAAGAAACTCCCTAAATATAAGCAAAATTACCAATGTATTAAAAGCTGTTAACTGAAGCATTTTTGCATGTAACAGAATGGGGCATTATTGTGAAAATTAAGTTAAGTATTCAAATTTTTCATCTGTAAAAGTTTGTTTTACTGTTGTTAAAAACCTATCATTATATTCTGAAAGAGGAAAACATGTAGCTTCTCTGAGTATTATACAGGGTGTCCTAAAAAGATTGAAACGTGCTTTAATTCTTTACCTGTTGGAGATAAATGGGTAATGTAAATTGCAAAAATGTTGAAAGTAAGGTAGAAAATAAGACGTTAATGAAATTTCATGTTTAGATCAAAAATATGTTAATGTGTCAAAATTTTTATCACAAATGCATATAAATAAAGCATTACATAGACAGAAATCATATAAAGCAGTGGTACTCACTACGCGGTTGGGGCACATAATTAAAATATGCATACATTGATCTTTTTTGTGACATGTCACAAATTCACATCTCTAACTTGATATATGGTCCCCCATTCACAATGTTTAATTAAATATAACTCACTCAATTTTAAAGATACAGATGTGTTTTTTTTAATGACCTTGTTGCATTAAAAATAAAATTTTTTTGATTGACCAAATTTGTCTAAGGTCATATAAAAATTTAAAAAGTAACTTTGGTTAACAATCATCGTGCTAGCAAATGCTTTCAAAATGAACTAAAATTTCAAAATCATCTAGCCCTTAAGAGAGTATCAACAAGCTTGTGATGAAAGATGTTTATTTTTTAAGTACAGTTAAAAATAACCCAGGTTTCAAAATTGCATTAAAGAATTTACCTTGTTTACAACAAACTATTTAGGCATACATATATATTTCCGCATTACCACATGTTCAGAAGGTAATGATTACCTTAATATAACAGAAAAAAGTTGAAAAAACGGTTATCCAGCCAACTATCAACTAATTAATTTACTCATGAGTATCCACCGTTACTCATTTTGTCCTAAAGATTAAATATTAAACTGCATCAAGTAAATTAACGAGATTTTTACACAAAAAATAGTTTTTACAAAAACATATTGCCTTCTGATCACTCTTTCTCGTCTTGGCATAATTTCTTTTTTATACAACCTTATCAGAAGCTCAAAACTGCATACCAAAATGCTAAATACATCTCCAACGAGTTCTGCCAACAAAGATAATGATTTTCGCAAACTGTCTTAACAGTTTTGCTAATCAGCAAGGGAGGTTACCTTAATGAATAGTAAAAGTTAGTGTGTGTGCCCAGTACGCGGAGCCATTATAGGGTTGATCTAGCCGTAAATTTTACTCTGTCCTGTTACATCACGAATGATGAAACATGATTCCAATTACATCAAACTGACAACTTTTTGATTGGTTACTGGACTGAGTGCCCAACCTCAAGGTTTTTTAATTGGGTTCAAGGTTGCGTACTCAGCCCGGCAAACAATGAAAAGTAGTCAGCTTGAAGTAAGGGAATCAAGATTCATTCAGGATCTAGAGTCAACTTTTGAAGTCATCCAATATACTAAACTTATTATGGAAGAGATATCTTCGTTGTGCAGTTGAATGTTGAATTTATAACTGCATAGCAGAGTAAACAATAAATGTCCATTGTTGAAAAGAAAGACCGAGTCTTATTAGAAAATCACTTTTATTAGTGAATGTAGAATCCATTACCAAAAATAATATTGCATCACTTGGTAACACTTTATGGTAAAGTAGGAGTATTTACAGCTTGAGCAAACATGCTCAAAAGATTTTCATTTGTTATTTTCCAGACATCTCAAAGGCATTTCAGATTATCGAGGTAATAGAATTAACTAAATTACCTAATCTTTATACATGAACTTGCGAAGCCACCTGGACTGGTGTCACACTTTGCGTAAACGGTACATATGGATAAGCATTTTCCAACTAAACTGATACCGTAAAAGCACTTTATGCGACTTCACAAACTATCGAAGAAAAGTAAGTATAATGACTTAATTGAATTTCATTTAGAAATAATCTATCCACTAAATGATTTAAATCCACATCGATTAGCATTCTGCTATTCTCGATCACCTGTCGTTTCAAACTTCAACTACTCTGAAGTCTCGACTCGTCGACTTTGAATGAGTCCGCTATATATACATGAGGATGGGATTGTTCTGAAACAAGTTTGTTTCTGGAAACGTCCCCAAATATGCATGATTCGCATGTTTGAAAAACGTCGCGATTCATTTCCGAGAACGAAGTGAGTCATTCATAAGAAAAAGTGGAATATGGACAACACGTTCATGGGAAATGTGAATTGCGAAGTTTGCATCCGTTTTTCCAACAACTTTGAGGAGTTGCCCACACACATGCATTATTACAGTTAAAAATAGTTTGTTAATTTTAAAGTGGCAACATCTAGGTGTAAACAACTTGCACAAAGATTTTAAATCGTGCTGTGCACGCAGGATCCAGTGACATCCGAGGAAATTTAGTGACATCATTGAACAAATTTGGTCCATCCTGAGAACCAGAGAACAAAATGCGCACATCATAATTATTGTTGTTGATTGCATGAATGGAGAATAGAAAATTTAAATAGAGATTCGACTCGAACGAGATAGTTAAGTTTCGTTCAGCAGATACACGCAATAAGAACCTCCAGTGAAAATGTTCATTTGTAAATTGAAGACAGATGAAACATGTTAAGTAGAAATTAATTTCACTTTATTTGTGAAATAAAGCATATTTAGGTAATTTACAATACTTTGTAAATCCATGCTAAAACGTAAATAAGGCTATATACATAAAGCTCGAAAGCTTGTAAAGATTGAGTTGGTTCTAGAACTTTCTTGAAGCATCTTTTGTAGTATATAATAAAACGTATACTACCATGATACTGTGCGTATTTCTCCGAAGCCACCACCGCTGGTATTACACTTGGCAGGAAAGATTCAATAACTTGAAGCACCGATACACTATGACTTCATACTATTCACCGTTAACAAACTCAGATAATTAACGTCGTGAACAACTATACGTATCAAAATGCCATCACTTAGCAGAACTTACAAGTCTGTGTTATAAAAGAACACATCCGACTTAAGCTAGCATATCAAACATGTCGACTAAGAACAAAGTCCGTCTTATCGTCGTAGTATGTTAGCGATAGCCTGCTAACATCGTCCTAACAGATCGTCGTAACAGTCGACAGAAGAAAGATCGATAGAGAGATTAGAACTATTAGCTTCAAGAAAGTTCCGTCTTATATATCCGATACTGGGCCATTCCGGAAACGCCCCCGGATATGCACATGAGATGCGTAGGCATTGGGAATCCGATTAACATGACTCCTCATGATAGAAAAACGTCTGAACGGAAAGAGTCGTTCACAAGAAATTTGCATGAACACCTGTTCATGGGAAACGTGATGTTCACATTCTATTTTTCAAACAATTATGTCATCAAATGTGCAGAGCTAAGTAAAAATAATTAAGTCAGTCATGCTCCGGGATGTCAGCCCCCTGGCCCAACCTTAAAGAACCTTAGACCGCACATTCAGGGTTACGTCATGCACTGGGTCTCGTATGTTACTCAAATATACACTAGAAAAATTAGATAGCCGTATTCTCTACCTCCACATAAAAATTCCTGCCAAACGCCTAATCAGAAAATTGCTGCTTTCAATACATTTGTCCCTAGTGCTTTGAATATTTGTTTTATGGATTTGCCTCATTTAAAAGCTGTTGCTGTAGATTGTGGTTTTACACCCAGCATTGTTTAAATTGCATGATCAACATTTTCTAAAACTTTCTCCAAACCAACTTCTGCAAAAGATTTTAATAACACCATCATTTTCCCAAAAATCAGTCAGCAGATTGCTAAAAAATCTTTAAATAATTCAAATTCAATATTGCATTTAGATCTAATCTTTAGAAATTTGATAGTTGGGGCTTACAGTATTTTTTTGCCAGTGCCGCTTTCCCATATCGGTCAAACTAAACATGTTTTAAAATTTCATATTAAGGAACATCACAGCTGTCAAAAAACAGGAATTTAATAAATCTTCAATTGAGCATTCAACTCAGCATTGCTATCAATTTGACCACAGTTTAAGCCTTCTACATCTAAAAAAAATTATAGTAATTTAATTAATAATTTGTCCACTAATCCATTTTTGTCTGCGGTCTGCCCTGTAAATTTTGCCACTTTCTTCTTTCTATTCTATTGGGGCTCTTATGGGTCATTTAACCTATTTCTCATGTTATTGGGTTTCATTTATTCTTATCTAGACTTGATTTGTCTTATTGGGATATTCCTGTTGTGTTTTAACACACACCAATCTTGTGTTAGTTCTGGTTTTGGATTGTTCTTTATTTTGCTTTCAGATTGGCTCTCTTAATCCAGATCTTAGGTATATAATCCCCACCCCTCCACTTCTTCCCTTTTATGCCATCCCTCTTTTGGACTTCAGGTTTTTTGGTTCTCTTGCACTGACAAAGGTGATCCAGTGCATCCCCGAAACAGCTATATACTACATTATTTTATTTGTGCTTATTTACATTGTTCTATTTTTATTTACTGTTACTTTTTACTATTTAAAAATGCTTAAACTTTCATAATTAGTGATAGGACATTGACAAACAAAACATTGCTATTTATATAAAGAAAGGGTGAGAATCCACTAACCTACTTTCTCATACATATATCAAGGTGTGTTTGACTCCCAATGAAAAAGTTCTAGTTAAAAATCCAGAAACTTAAAAGGGCTAAATTACTCAATCATTGAAAATCAAAACAATATTTTATTTTTACAATTTCAAAATAACAAAGTTGCATAACAGAAAATGAATACAAAAATGAGACATTTATGAAAAATATTTAAAATGATTTTTAATCAAATGCTATGGATTTTACAGACATGTCAATTTTCCCAAATGAATGTGTGCCTTTCTTCCTCTTTGTCTTTTCATGTCTAAATTGTTTACCTCTAACTGATCCCAAGCTCGGCAATTCATGCTAAAAAAAAATAAAAGAAGTAATTGCAAAACTGCTAATATTTAATTAAACAGATGAAGACAAATAAAGTTGTATTAAACTGTGGATAAGCACAATGACAGTTTGCATTTATCCACAGTTCACTTTGCAATACAGTCTCCAACTAATATGACCAACAAAACAGTCATGGAAGCATATACAAATGCATAAATATACTCATGTTTATGAAAATTGTAACAACACAAAGGAATGGTCAGATTAGAATGACATTTATACCATATAATACTAATTATGATATAAATAAATGATTACTGTTTCACACCAATACAACAACATTGCTGGTACAAAATCAGTATTTTGTGAAGCCGCCCCTAGTGGCAATAAGAGCTCCTAAACATGGCGGCATTGAATCAAAGAGAGTTTGCATGTGTTCTCAGAGTATTGCTTGCCAGGCTTTTGCGATCTGGGTCCACAGTTCATTGGTGGCGACTGCTGGAGAACAGAAATGGCCAAGTTTCTGAGTGACTATATCCCATACATATTCAATTGATGACACGTCCAGCGAACGAGCAGGTCATATTGTATTGTTGGAATATAGCACCAGGAGTGTGCTGAAGGAAGGGTACAACTTGGCTTCCAAAACCACCCTGCTGTAGCAGTTGCTGTTGAGTTCATCTGCAATGCATAGCAGCCGGGATTGCTTATGATAGCCAATGACATTCCACACCATCACACTTAATGTCCATACAGTCTGATGCTCTAAAACATATGCAAGAAGATGGTACTCACCACAATTACCACAACAATCTTTCTTTAAGTGATCAAATTTCTTACAAAAATAATATGGTCCAATTTGAGTTGTATTAATCTTAGGTTTAATATTAAATTTTTCAATTGATTTTTACCTTTAGAAATAAATTTACTCTTACAAGAAATAGAATAAGCAGAATTGACACTTGCGTCTTGATCTCTACTCTGTTAACATAGCCAACCTTCTTCCACGGAGAATTTCTGCTTGTATTTTGTCCAAAGTGAAATCGGCATAGGGCCATCTGTAAATGATCTGTACAATATCCTGAAACACTTCAGGAAGATACATGATGGACTGAAAAGCAACATATATGTCCTCAATAAGGTGTTTAATGTCTTTCAGTTTTATCATGGCTTTTTTTTTAGACATGCACAAAAAATATCTATTGGTTCACTATCATCTGGATGAATATTGTCATAATAAAGTATAGAGCTTTATCCCGTCTGCAGGCGAATTTGTCTTGGTCACACCGGGATGTGGTTTCATCGATTGATTTCACACTTCTTTCAATCAGGCCACTCAAACAGTTGCTGAAAGCTCTCGGGCCAGTCGAGTGGTTTGGGTCTTCAACACTTCTTTTAATAAACCCATAGCAGCCCTCAGCTTTACGGGCGAAAGCCATACCGTTGCTCCATGTGGCATATTTGTCTCTGGACAGCAATGGCACCTGTGTTCTTACTATGTTTCTGTATTCTGTGTTCTTACTATGTTTCAAGCATGGACTTCCCATATACACAAGGATCGGTGCCTACCGAAACGGATTCAGAGGTTCATTCCAAAAATATGCAAATGAGATTGCGTATGCGGCGAGTATCCAATTTGCATGAAGACTCTTGCTGAAAGAATGCTGCGAGTCATTTCAGTGAATGAGGTAAGTAATCAAAAGAAAAACACTGAGTTTATGAACATCGTCTGGGAGAAAGATGACTTGCGATCTTTTATTCAAATTTTTCTAGCATATCCATTGACCCGTAAAAATAATTAAAATCGTGCACAGAACTCTAGCTAAATATTCATTATAGCATATTTTGCATCATGATAAATTAAAAGAATTTATACGTGCAAGAGTTCTGGGAATACGTTTTAACCTGGTGCAACACCTGCAAACTTAATGCTGGGCAGCTGGCATGAATAGAGGGCATTAACCTTGGGAATGGCAGGGGCAAAGAACCATCAACGGTAGGATGTCTTTCCAAACTGAATTGTCAATATTGTAGCAATGTATTGCTTTACTTTAACTTTCATATGTATGGTTCATGGCTTTGGCTAAAATACTGTGTTTGAAGGCTACTGGCCTAGACATACCTCCTATTAATTTCAAAGATAAATCACGAGAATTTCGAATTTCTTAAAGTCTTGGTGCACATTTTCTTGCTCTGAGATTATATTACATCCTGTTTTAAGTTATTAACGTATCATCGATGATGTAAAAAACTAAAAATGCATGGATTTCTAAAATGTGTACTGCTTAGTCATGCTCTCAGAAGACCCAACTGTTAACAATTTCGAGTAATGCAATAAACAGAATCCGTTTTTAGCAATACAAAATTATACTTTTTAAATTCAGAAATGTCTAAATATTAAAAAGAAAAAAAAATCAAATTTTATCAAAAGGAAAAATAATTTACTTGTTAGGAAATAAATATATTGGTGAAATTTTAAAATAAAAAGGGTTGCTGCGTTCATGTTTGATAATATAAAGGGAAAATTACCGAAATATCACGACGATTGAAAAGTTAAGAGTAAGTGATCAAAATATAAAGCAAAAATAATAGCAGAAAGAATATATATAAAATAAATTAATTAAAAATCCCTGAAAATCATTTGTCCCCCCCTCCCCCGGCATTCTTAGTAGTAAAGGAATAAATAATAGTAAATGTTTTATCAGATTGAAAAATAAAAGAATCAAGATGAGAAGAGAGAAAGAGGAATATTCGGAAATAATCTGTAATTTGGGCACACAAATTTAAAGGTGAAAAAAATCTTGAGTAATTAAAGTGTTATGGAGGAAAATGAATTTAACCCCCCCCCCCCTAAAAAAAAAAACATTTTTTTAAATGAAGTTCTGGAAAACAAATGTTATAAAACACCTAAAAAGACGTATAATGAAAACATTGATAAGGCATGTTAAAAATATTACTCACTAAGAAATTAAAATATTTCTGTGTTATCAAAAAAGACAAGTTTTGTATTTTGCCAATCAAAACAACTTTAAGAAATAGATTAACCGAAAGAACCTATTTAGAAGGTCCAAAGATCTAAAAAGCAAATGGTATTCTGGAGAAAGCGAATGAAACATTTCATAAGACAAAAGAGAGAATTGGTAGTTTTAAAATAATATTTATGTGCCTAATAATTTTTCTATTTAAATACAATAAAGAATAATTGCATTATATGGATTGTAGTAGTTTTATTTTGTACAAGTTTGTAATATCCTTGGTGATTAGTACAGGGTGGTAACACAATTCAAGAAAAAGAATTCCTTGATAAATTTCTTAGAATTTCCCTGACGTTTTTGCACAGTTGTATTATCATTTGGAAAATACTGTATTATCATTTAGTCAAGTTAATGTGCAACTATAGGGAGATGGATGAAAAAGGATAATTACGTACTCTTGGCAATGCCCGAAAAATAAAAAAAAGAAACTGAATTTCATGATAGTACTATTTGTGAAAATAATTAAAAAATTAATCTCTATAATCAACCAAAATATGAAAATAAGCTTGTTTAGTCAAGATAATGTGCAACAAACAATAGGGAGATGGAGATCGATGGAAAAGGATAATTGATTATTCTCTGAAACATCCGCAAAAAACCCAACAGAATTCCACGATCGTACTATTTATGTAAAAAACGATTAAGGATAATTGCATGCTCTCGGCAACGGCCACAAAAAGAGACAAAAAACTGAATTTCACGATCGTACTACACATGTCCCCCGATTTACACGGAAGATAGGTTCTGCACAAAACTGTGTAAATTGAAATCTTGGGATTTTGCTAAGTAAAATCGTGTAAAACAAAAGTAAGACATCTTAGAAAACTTAAAATTATACTTAGTTTATAAAACAACAAACATATGAATGTAGTAATATAACATTTAATTTATTTTACATTAGGAACAAAGAACAAAAAAAAACAAAAAGACCCCTAAAAATTAATTATAAGTTTAATCACTGTCATCACTTTCATGTACTATCAGTCTTTTTTTCTGATAGGTATGATGTCACTTTCATCACTTGAGGTTTCTTGATGCGATTCTAGTTCAATGGTTGACGAATTAGGCAAGATCTCGGGTTGACAAAACTTTGTTATGAAATCGGTAATTAACAATTGCATAGATTTTTTTTTGCTAAATCTTTATAGACCTCTTCATATTGATTTAAGCATTTACGAAGGTCTCGCTGGAATCGGAGAACTCGATCAACATTTGTGTCATATTGTAAGCAGGGTGCGTACACTTTTTTGAAAGTGAAATTCAAGGACTTTTTCAAGGACATTACAAAAAATCAAGGACCTATTTTACCGTTACGCAAAACTCAGTCAGTACAAAAATTGCATTTTTAAGTTTTTTTTTTAAATTAATGAATTTGTAAGAAGTTTTAAATATAAAAATATATTGCTAAACAGAAAAGATGAACCATATGTAATTGACATAATGCATGAATTATCTGTTATCACCGAAATTCTTGAAAAAATCTGAATGTATTTACGATCCAAAAAACTATCCTTATAATACCTCTTACAGTTTAAAAATATGTTTATATATTACATTAATGGGATAATAAATATAAAAAATTATCTTAAGTTTGTATTTATAGTACAATTTAAAAACCTTAATTTTGGAATGCTTTTAGTTTAACATAAAATATTTGAAAAAATTTCAAAACACAAGCAAAATAGATTCTAGTGTAATATATTTTTAACCAATAGTTAGAAATTATTGTAAAAATTGAAATTCAAATCAAAGATATAATTATCAAATTTTATTATTGAACAGCTGCAACAAAATTTGATCATTTTCAAAAATTTATGAAAATAAAAGACATTAAACAAAATATATATGTCGCACTTATCCCATACCTCACCTCTGAATTAGATAGAAAAATGAATCAGTAATAAACCATAACAAATGTTATTATATTACTTAGTATTGTTAGCTACATCTAAATTTTTATTCAATTATTTTTCTAAATCATGTAATGTGCAACAATATGGAGATGGAAATTGATGGAAAAGGATAATTGTGTACTCTCGGAAATGCCCGCGAAAAAAAAATAATTAATTTCACGATCGTACTATCTATGTGAAAATAATTAAAAAATTAACCTTTATCATCAACCAAAATATGAAAATAATCTTGTTTAGTCAAGTTAATATGCAACAATAGGGAGATGGAGATAGATGGAAAAGGATAATTACGTAATCTCGGCAACGCTCGCGAAAAAAAACTGAATTTCATGATCGTACAATTTATGTAAAAATTAACCTTCATAATCAACCAAAATATGAAAATAAGCTAGTTTAGTCAAGTTAATGTGCAACAATATGGAGATGGATGGAAAAGAATAATTACATACTCTCGGCAACGCCGGCGAAAAAAAAACAACTGAATTTCATGATCGTACAATTTATGCGAAAATTAAAAATTAACCTTTATAATCAACCAAAATATGAATATAAACCAGTTTAGTCAAGTTAATGTGCAACAATAGGGAGATGGAGATCAATGTAAAAGGATAATTGTGTACTCTCGGAAACGCCCGCGAAAAAAAAAAACTGAATTTCACGATCGTACTATTTATGTGAAATTAATTTAAAAAATATCCTTTATAATCCACCAAAATATGAAAATAAGTTAGTTTAGTCAAGTTAATATGCAACAATAGGGAGATGGAGATCTATGGAAAAGGATGATTACGTAATCGCGGCAACGGCCACAAAGAAAACAAAAAACTCTTTCTCGATCATACTTATTTATATGAAAATAATTAAAAAGTTAACCTTTATAATCAACCAAAATATGAAAATAAGCTAGTTTAGTCAAGTTAATGTGCGATAATAAGAGGACAGAGATAGATGGAAAAAGTATGTGAAAAGTTTGTTACAGGGATTTAAAAAAAAAAAAAAAAAAGACTGAATTGTGCAATCTTATAATTTAAGTGAAATATAATTTGTTTAGTAAAATATTTCTTTAGTTTTACTAGCACTATAAAAATAAATTAGGTCTATTGTTCGGATATGAAATCATTAGAAGAAAATGGATGCAAACCGATAATTTTGGACTCTCAGCAAAGCAGGGAATATGAATTGAATGGTGGGATGCATGGATTTCACAGGATTTTTTGTCGTTTTGGGAGTAATGTCTGTAAAACCATAAGATGAAATAAAAATCCGTACAAACTAAGGAAAATCCAAAAAGTTGGCATCTCTGAGAATGGGGAGAGACGTAGAGCAAACATAAAACAAAACTAGGATATCGGAAACACGACACGCTGAAGCAAGGAGCAGACAGTAATCGTCGGCGCCGTTCAAAATACAAACCACGTGTTAATGACGAAACGAACGGCCACCATTCGCGGAAAACAAGTAATGGGAGGAACCAATTCAACTGTGATTGACAGCGTTGGGGAAAAAAGAACTGGTTTGCAATTATGACGTAATACGTGATATTGGAATTCTAGTACAACCGGAATTTTGCGGTTTTTGAATTGGAAATGAGAAATTCAAGGATTTTCCAGACCTTTTTGGAAATAATCTCAATTTTCCAGGCTATTCAAGGCCTTGAAAAAAAATAATGAAATTCAAGGACTTTCAAGGTTTTCCAGGCCGCGTACGCACCCTGTGTAAGAAATGGTTGCCCAATTTTCTTTTTTTCCCCAAATCAACGCTTCCAAGTTCTACGCTTATGATTCTTGCTGTGGACGCAACTGGTTCAGATTGCTCTTCATCAGAATCATTGTCTTCATCATGTTTGTTTCACGAATCATGTTAATTAAATCATCTTTATTCAATTCTTCATCAGTCATTACTTCTTCAATATTTGCCTGAGCTAAATCTTCAAAACCTTCTCCTATAGTATGGGCCAACTCAGTGATCTGAGAATATTTATGCTCTATTGGTGATTTATCATTTCCACTTTCAACAACATGCAGCCATATTGCTTTCCAACAGGCGTTGATCGTTGATTGTTTGATCTGAGTGTATGACAGTCCAACATGCTTAACACAATCTAAAATTGTAAATTTCTTCCAAGCATCCATCAAAGTAAGAGATTCATCATTCTCCATTTGTTCTAAGATATACCTGAAAGTTTGCTTGATGTACAGTGCTGTAAAAGTCAAAATTATCCCTTGATCTAACGGCTGTAATAAGGAAGTTGTATTCTTTGGTAAAAAACAACTTTTACATTTTCGTGTTGTAAATCTGGAGGATGACCTGGTGCGTTATAAATTAATAGAAGAGCCTTAAAAGGCAATCCCTTTTTAGTTAAAGTTAAATAATTTTTGACATCTGGAACAAAGAAGTTATGGAACCATTCATTGAAAGCTATAGCAGTGAGTGGCTCTGCGCTCGACGCTGCGGGCGTGGTTAGTACTTGGGTGGGTGACCACCTGGGACCACTGCGTGCTGTTGGCACATTTCGGGTGCAGTAGCCCAGTGGTTTGCACGCTGGATATGCACGCTGCCACCGTGTTCATGCGGAATACGATCACGTTAAACATGTGGGTCCGTAAGTCCTTCCGAGAGGTTGGTGGTAGGGGAAGGAGGGTACGGTCCCTGTGGATGCATCCCCCACTGGGTTCCGATCTAAATTGGGTGGTACTTCCCGGCCATTCAAACAGTCACCTTACACCTTTCTGGTAGGTCGGACGGTCTGGGTCTCAACAACAACCCCTGGGATGATTGGCACTACCATGTACACATCCTTAATTTCCATTGGTCTCGACAGAAGACAATTTTCTATAGGAAACACCGCAACTTCCTTAATTCGTTGTATGAAGATGTTTTCTATAGAAACTACAGATAATCCATAGCAATCGGCATTTCTGTCTTGATCAATAATTAAAATTGACAGCACTGTTAGAGCTCCCCAAGAAAAAACTTCGAATAATCGAGGGCATTATTTATCCATCACTTTGTAAGTAAATAAAATATGTAAATAATCTGATTTCACTTATTTTTAACATATGATATGTGTTACCCCAGGGGTGGGGTAAAGTCAGTAGGCGAAGTAGCAACTAGTTAGGCCCTAATTAAAGTATTAAACATGCAATATATTTTGAAAAAATAAAATCTTTCCAAAGAATTATGTGTTATAAAATCATTTTTGAAATTCAGCTCAAAATAAAAAATGCTGCATTTTACACCCATACATCATACCCTACCGATGCAAAGAAATCTTTTTCGAAGCCCTTGTGCACACCTAACTTTCATTTTGCCTTTATTTCCTTGGTGACAGGAGGTGACAGAGATAGAAAGAATTAAAGGTTTAGAGACTCAGCACCCGAAGAATATTCAGTTACGTACCTTAGCAAGCTGACTGGATTGCTGCATTCGATAATCAATAGTATAGTTTTCACTTTTTATTCTTCTGAAAGGAGAGGAACCCTACAATAAAAATATATCATAAACTAAATTTTAATGAAAAGTCAGTATAGTAAGTAATGAAATTTTGCAAAAAGGTAACATTAAAAATGATTTGTGAAACAAAGCAATATTCTTAAATGTTATGTTTTGAAACAGAAACTTTAACATTTTTGTCTATATCTTTATCTATATAGAGATAATGATATCACCTAGTGACAAATGAAGAAGCAGGGAGATGAATCATGTAGAGACGGCTGCATGTGATGTATTGTTTAATTCTATAAATTATAAATATGTATATAATTTGAAGAATTTGTAAATATCAATGTAGATTAAAGTGTATGCATGTGTACGATCTTGAGTCTTTTCTGGATTGCTCATTGGGAAACCTCAACCTGGTGAGGATTATTTATAACAATGAATTGCTTTTGTTTTCAGAAATACAACGATGGGACGATATTTCTATGGACTGTAAAACAATGAGTATAGAATTTTATTCACCTACAAACATGATATACTTAACAAGAGCAGAAGTTAGGCCTTACTGTATCAGTGAATCCAAGGATTTCATAATTGGTTCTACAGGTTATGACAAAGAAACAAGAGTTCAAACTAATAAGATTCAAAATCGAAGTTGTAAGCAAGAGAAGTAATAGTTACATTGCTCTGTGGTAGAAAATTATTTTGCTTTCTTTGACAAATCCTTTTAACACCAAAATCTTTCTATAATATCATAGCTGCCAACCTGGAGAAGAAGAAAATAGGAGCACTTCATGCGACATCGATATGCATACTAAAATGTCACTTTTCACTCACAGGACAATTGATGTTATAAAAGGGATAAAGCATGAACAGTTGTTTTTATATGTTATTCAACTAGTAAATATTTATAAAACAAGAATACGTCATTTTAATTTATTTATTAAATGTTTCACTTTCTTCGGAGTTGTTCAAACGCATTTAGGTGTGTAACTATTTTGTAAAAATTAACAGAAAAATTATAACCAAAGATGATAAAAAAAATTATGCTCAATATAGTAAAATGTTTTAAAATTTGTCTGCCGTCACAATTTACATATCTGCATTTTTAGAAAGTTCAACTGTTGTTGCAGATTTAGCCTTTTTTAAGAAAGCATTATCAAATACTGGCGAATAACAAGCTCCCGTAAAATAAGTTTTGGCAACTAAAATTGCCTGTAGTGTTTGCATACTCATTGAGTTTCGGAAGTCTGTTTTGGTGTGTAGCATAAAAGCTGAATATTCGCTCACAAGAAGCATTACCATGTGGGAATATAAGATTCCCAACATAGTCAAACTTAGATGAATATATAAGGGTTTACCAAAGGGTCCCATTTCTTTTGAAAGCATAACCCATTGGTCATCAGCTCGTTCTGCAGACAATACATTTTCTGGAACAGAAGCCAATTGATAATGTAAAAATTCTGATTCTAGTTTGTCAATAGCATCAAAAAAAAGATTGTTTCTTTAACAATAAGCAAGGAAAAAAAATGAATGAAATACTAAAGTGATGAAAATTTAACACAGCTTTTTCAGATATGCCAGCAACTTCAGCATGCTGTAGTAATTCTGAATGTGTAGGGAAAATGTGATGTAAATAGATGATGTAAATAGATGATGTGATGATGTACAAAAATGTGATGTAAATAGTTTTCAAAAGTGGAAAAATAGTTTCACAATAAAATGAAATATAAGGAGGATTGTGCACAAATGCCGTTTTTAACGAAACTACAGCAAGAAAGACTTTCATTTCATTAATAATATGTTTGAAAAATAGTTTTGTATATAAAACAAAATAATTTAATAAAATTTTAGTCAATGCAAATGAGTTTCTCCCCCATTAATTAGATAATTATAGGTCATCTCTCTCCCTAGTGACAACTGTGGGAATAATCGCCATTTGAGATAGCTGGGAAACAGATGACAGTTTAGAAGTATCGAATTATGATGACCTCAAAGAGCTCATGATTGCAGACCAATAGAAACAAAAAATACCTAATGACATAATGCAAATATTTTACAAACAATTTTCCTAAAATTAAAAAAAAATAATAATATTAGATCAGTATGAAGCAGTGTGGTGTCAATTGAAAATAGGTGCAAAAATATTCGATGAAAAGTACAGAAAATGCTTCAGTAAAAATTACAAGACACTGTCGTTTTTACATGGTCACGATAACATAGCTAACTCTTTATAGCAATGAGTTAAGACATAAATCAATAGATTGCAAGAATAAAAAAGAAGGAATTAGGTGTTTTAAATGTTAATGTTTTGGGTATAAAGCTAACATTTGTGATCGTAAAGAGAAAAATAAAACTTTGTTTTGTGATACTCGTAACTTTCCAAGACAAATCCAAAAAGTGTTGAAATAAAAATTAAGATGCTCTAATTGATACTGGAAGTGATGTTACAATGATTAAATAGGAATTTTACGTTGATACTGGAATGTTAAGGGTGTACTTCGAAAGGATTGCTGCAATGGTATTTAGGGCAACTAAATACATAAACTCTAAATATGTTTTCTGTTCCAATTTTAGTTTGCATTTTACTTTTGCACTTTTCCTACATTCTTGCATGACTTGTGAATTCCACCCATTTTTAACACTTTACAACAAAGTTGAAAAGTGTTTATGACTTTGTTCATTCTGTCTGTCTGTTAGCACGATAACTGCCATAAAAATGACTTAATCAAAATGAAATTTTAGTATGTTGTTCAGACGGTCTGTAGGACCTATGGGAATATAAATGAATAATATCACCCAATTAGTTTTGGATTGAACCCGGGTTGAAAAAATGAAATACATTTAGCCCTATGGGACCTAATTTTTCAAACATTTTTTAAGCGGATTTAAAATTCACAAATTGCTTCGAAAATTTTAGGTAATAGTCAAATTGTTCCATAAAATATATAAAAAAAAATTCAGCGAAATATATTCAGTAGTTTTTTAAATAAAAATAAAAATAATAATTACACATCTTATATGAAACGATCACATGACCATGATATGAAACGATCACATGACCCACTTCAAAATGATATATGGCATCCATCTTGTTTCAAAATCGTGATTTTTTAAAGTTCTTTTTAATTCATATTGAGTGTTCTATCCGTCCTAAAACTACTTTATTTTTGCTTAAATTATGTGCATCTACATATTAAAACAACACAATGACAATATATTTGAGTTTGAATTCTCATTCAAATTTGATTATTTCTACAACTAAGCCTATTTTTCACCTATGTAAAATGTAAACAGCAAAATATGTAGAATGAGTTGTATTAGAATTACTGTATTTCTTTAACACAAAATAATTCAGTCCATGGAGTCTGCATGGCTGATATGAATGAAATATTAATTGATTTTATAAACAGAAGGACGATTTTTGCCGATGAAGTTTTAAGCATAAAGTTTATGAATTGTAGCTCCATGGTCTTAATTTTTAAATAAAATAAATTATTATAGTATTGTGATGAATGAAATGGAGAAAGTTATGAATGAAATCCTGCTTTTATAGAGAGATCCAGGCGTGTTATTTTTTCTATGACGTCATTTGAATTTATTTCAGTTGCTTTCGATGAAGTTTTCAAATATAATAAATTATCGTAGTATTATGATAGTTTTAAAAATATTACCGTGGAATGTATTGCATTTTAGAGATATTTAAACCAGGCAATTTATATTTCAATGCCGTCATTTGAATGAAGTTCATTTTTTTCGATGAAGGTTTAAGTTTTCAAATATAATAAATCAATGTAGTATTGTGATAAGTTTTAAAATATTACCGAGGAATGTATTGCATTTTCGACTTTTTTAAATAAAATTGCATTGAAGTTGGAAAGTGTTTCATAATCAATGCTTTAAGCATGATTGATCTTTCTTGTTATTTTTTACAGCAGAATGACTGCAATAACAATAAAAGAGTGCTATAAAGCTAAACTTACCCTGCGTTTGGTAGAATCTGATGCAACAGCCTTGTTTCCAGCCTGGTTTCTAAAATTATTATTTTGATTGAATACAGGGGCAGTAGGTTGGGGTATCATTTTTTGTTTTTTAAAAGAGCGATTTTCATTCTCGGAATTCTGTTGATCTTTATTCAATGCTGGTTTGGAAATTTCTTTCTCGTCGTCTGATTCTGAGCTAGAACTGGATGAATCCCTTTTCCTTTTAACTGAATTCAGTGCTTTTTCAGGTAATACACTGTTAGCCTTCTTTACATTTTGTTTACAATTAGAATCCGAGCTGGAATCAGAACTGCTTTCTTGATTGTTCTTTAAAGATGCAGCAGATAATTTGACAGCTACAGGAGCTTTTTTTGAATTACTTTCATCTTCTGATGAAGAATCAGATGAACTAACTTTCTGATTCAATGCCTTAGAATTCTGTCCAGGAGTAGATATTTTTAAATTAGAGTTTTGGATTAAGTTCATAGATTTATTCTCACTAGATGAATCAGAATCAGAGCTACTATCAGCATGGGGTCTTTTTTTACTATTATCTGGTTTTGCAGATATGTGGTTAACACTGTTAGAATTTTGTGTTTGAAGAACAGGTTTAGATTTTGTATTATCTTCACTATCTGATGATGAATCTGAAGATGACTTTTTTGATGTTCTTGTAGAAGCTGATTTTGGAACACTAGACACAGATGAAGAAATATTCACATGAGGGGATGAGTCATCTTCACTATCAGAACTGGATGAACTATCATCTTTTGCAACTTTTTTTGGAGTAATACCACCTTTCACATTAGCTTTTAAGGATTTAGTGAGAGGTGCAACTGTAGCTTTTTTGGGTGGTTCATCTTCACTGTCTGAACTAGATGAGCTGCTATCATCTTTTGCAACATTTTTGTTAGGTGTATTAACACCTTTTACTTCACTACTTTTAATTAGGGTTTTGGATTGGAGTGTAACTGCAGCCTTTTTGGGTAGTTCATCCTCACTATCTGAACTAGATGAACTATCATCCTTTGCAATTTTCTTGTTTGACATATCAGTTTTCAAGGGTGTTTTGGAAAGAGATGCAACTGCAGATTTTTTGGCTGGTTCATCCTCACTATCTGAACTAGATGAACTATCATCCTTTGAAACTTTCCTGTTTAGCATATTTGCTTTTAATGGTGTTTTGGAGAGAGATGCAACTGCAAACTTTTTAGTTGGTTCATCCTCACTATCTGAACTAGAACTATCATCCTTTGCAACCTTCTTGTTCGGTGGATTAGTGTTTAATGGTGTTTTGGAGAGAGATACAACTGCAGACTTTTTGGTTGGTTTAGCTTCACTATCTGAACTAGATGAACTATCATCCTTTGCAACTTGTTTGTTCAGTGGATTAGCTTTTAATGGTGTTTTGGAGAGAGATGCAACTGAAGACATTTTGGTTGGTTCATCCTCACTATCTGAACTAGATGAACTATCTTTTTTTGAAACCATTTTGCTTTGAGTAATTGCACCTTTTACAAAATTAGTTTTCATGGGGGGTTTAGATAGAGGAGCAATCACAAGCTTTTTGGCTGGTTCATCTTCACTATCTGAACTTGAGGAACTGTCGTCTTTTGCAACAATTTTGTTTGGAGTAATTCCACCTTTTATAAAATTAGTTTTCATGGGGATTTTAGATAAGGGTGCAGCAGCAAGCTTTTTGGTAGGTTCATCTTCACTGTCAGAACTAGAAGAACTATTATTATTTACAGTTTTGTTTGGAGTAAGGCCACCTTTATCTCCACTAGATTTGATTGGGAGAATCTTAAACTGCAGTACATCGGCAGACTTTTGTGCAGACTCATCAGTATCTGAACTAGATGAACTATTTTTTGAAGCCTTTTTGTTTGGACTAACAGCACTTTTAACTTCATTAGCTCTCATTGGAGTTTTTGAAAGAGATGTCACAACTGGAGGTTTTTTCGGTGCTTCATCGCTATCTGAAGAACTTGATGAACTGCTATCCTTTGCAGCATTTTTATTTGGAGTAACACTATCTTTTGCAATACTTGTAATTACGGGAGTTTTAAGAGCAGCTTCAGATTTTTTAGCTGGTTCATCTTCACTATCTGAACTTGATGAACTATCATCTTTTGCAACAATTTTGTTTGGATTTCCTGCACTAGCTTTCAATGACCATTTAGGCTGAGATGCAATAGGTTTGTTAACTTTACTACTATCAGAATCACTAGATGAATCTGAACTAGAGCTATCTTTCTTTTTTGATGTTGTCAAAGTAACCTTAGAAAGTGGAGAGGGTTTTACTACATTTTCACCTTCAGAATCAGAGCTTGAAACATCATGATTAGGTTTATTTGCAGAGAGTGTAACTTTCTTTGCAGGCACTGTTTGAATATTAGATTTAGTGTGATTGTCTGAATCAGAAGAGGAATCATCAGAACTACTATTTTCCTTGCCTTTGTTTAATGCTACCTTTGCAGAAGCAGCGGGATTCAATGCAGAAATAGATTTATTAATACTTTGAGAACCTGCTTTATTTCCAGTAGCTTTTAACCCTTTCCTTTGAGTATTATTTTTAGGCACTTTATCATCCTCTGAATCAGAACTAGAATCTGAGTTATTACCTTGCTTTTTGTTTACAGGATCTAATTTTAGACCTGAAATATTAGTACTACTGATGTTAGGTGATGACATTTTTTTGGATAAGGCGGCATTCATCGGAGTAGATGTCTTTTTGGCTAAGGATACCAATACCCCTTTTTCGTCTTCAGACTCTGAATCTGAATCATTAGAAAATTCTGCAGTAAATTTTGATATCGCAGTATTCCAGTTGTTGGTCTTAACAGGCAATGTTTTCTTTTGAGTTTGAGTTTCATCGTCGGATGAACTTGAAGTATCTGATGAATCACCACCTTTTGCTTTATTCACCATTTGTTTACTAGGTAACATTTTAGAAGTTTGAGATATTTTATTAAGCTGTTTTTGTCCAGGTGATAATTTATTAGAACCAACAAGTGCTTTGCTAGGCTCAGAACCAGAGTCATCGGAACTTGATGAATCATCTTTTTTAGTTGCTTTTAATGGAATTTTTTTCATAATTTGAATAGCAGCATTTTGTTTAGCTGCTGATTTAGGAGCTTCTTCTGAATCAGAGTTTGAATTGGAATTTTCCTTCACAGGTGTTTTAGTTATATTTATTTGTTTTGAACTTGGTAAAACCTTTACTGGTAAATTAGATACCTTTTTATTAACAACATTATTTTCATTTTCTGAATCAGAAGAATCACTAGAAGACGATTCTTTTTTGCTTGGAATTGCCAAATTTTTCACAACCGGTATTTTAGTAGATGGTGCATTGCTGTCATCTGAGCTTGAATCTGAACTGCTGGATTTTCTTTTATTACTGGCAACATTAACAGGCCTGCGAATATTTTTGGCAGGCCATTCCCATGCAGCTTGCTTAACAGATTCCTTATTAGAACCGGGATGGTTATCAGCTTTCTTTCTTTTATTGGAAACATTGGTTACATTTAAAGCTGTCTGAATGGGATGCTTTTGCTTTGACATATTTTCTGAATCTGTACTAGAATCAGATGTTGAATCATGACTTGTCTTATTGCTAACTGGTGTACCTAAAACAAAATTATATTGTTAGAATATAAAATTAAATGTTACAGAAAATGATTACTGGCTATTATACTAATACAGTGGAACCCTGATTATACGTTTCCCGCATTGTGCATATTCCCACTTAGTACGTTATTTTTCTTCGGTCCCGATAAATCTCTTATATCGATAACGTGTTTGTTTTCCCGAGTTATACGTTTTCCCAATCCTGTGTTTTTCCGCATCGAATGTTTTTATTTTGAGGTGCCAAAATAAGATTTTCCCAAATTTTTCAGTTATTTTATGCATTTGGTGCACGTCTTTTATTTCATTAGGTATAAGAGGTTTGAACCAGTTCCCACCCCTTCCCTTTAGCACAGGATTTCTTGGAAAATTGCCAAGGAGAGCCACATGACGAACAGGTGTTGAGTTCGTCACAACTACGTACATGTATCTTACTACATACAGTACTTCTTTTGAGTCCTTTATCACGACTAAAAGCTAGATTTACGATGGCTGGTAAGCATAAATGTTATTCTGTTTCTGAAAAAGCCTCCATTATAAAAAAAGCAAACAAATTTCATGGAACGAAAGTTGAGTTGGCAAAGTTTCTTGGAATAGCAGCTTCGACACTGCAAACGATTTTGAATCAGAAAGACACAAGATGGAAGCTAATTCCGAAAAATTAAGCACTATTGCAAAGAAGAGAAAAACTTTAAAAACTTCACCATATGATGAATTAGAAAATATTTTATTGACATGGTTTAGGCAAGCTCGTTCTGCAAATGTCTCAATAAACGGATCAGATCAATTTTAAGAGAAAAGGCTTTAGATATTTTTGTTCGGCTTGTTCAACACAAACTCGTAGCTTTTCGCTCTTCAACTGAAGGAGGTAATCGTCTCTGAATGAATCCAATGATAGATATACCTAGAATCCTTTTGATGAACATTCCAATACTAGAAGGAAATGTCAGTGACAGGCAACAAGAAAGTTCTGCCATGATTTTCAAACATTTTGAGACCTTTACATTTAAAAAAAAAAAAAAAAAAAAAAAAAAAAAAAAAAAAAAAAAAAAAAAACTGACCAAGTGTGAACATTAGTTTTCTGTGCTGATCTAAATGATGGATGTATGGAGCTCATCGACTCTGGTGAGTTGTAAATTTTAATGAATGATTTATATCTGACAATAAGGTTAAGATCTATACCCTGATATTATGTTTAAAAAAAAAAAAAACCATGGAATTAATAGTGAATCTTAAGAAATTTTAATACCCTGTCCACATAAAAATGGGTTAAAAACTTACAAAAATGAATGAGTGATTGATAAATAATAAAAAAAATGATATACACAGTACAACCTCGAAAATCCGGACATCCAAAATCCGGACGTTTTCCAAATTTTACTAATAAAGTTTTTACTTTTTTCAGAGTCATCAGTCTTTTTAAACATAACATTATATAGATGCTAGATAATAAATAAAACTTTTAAGTTATTATTTTTTGTTTTTCGTTCGTTAATAGCGAAAACGGTTTAAACACATTTACACCTTTAAATATATCGTTAAAAGTGCTAATCCTCGATTTTTATTAAATCTCGGCACTGCATTAAATCTTCCGGCACGTCATTAAATCTCGACAAAGCCGATATAACGGAAGTTCTGCACTTTGATGATGATGCGCCAATTGTAAATAAATTGAATGATGGCGAAATTCGCGATATGATATTAAATAAAAAAGATCGAAGTAGTGACGATAAATGTGGAGAAGAAAAAATACCCATTGATAATCTTATGCAAACAATCGATCATGCAATTAAAGGTCTTGAACAAAGAAGCATTATAACCGAGCAGAAGTAATGTCCATCTACAGGATAAAGAAAACTGCTTTCCCATAAACCAAAATTAATGAAATAACAAATGTTAATTCAAATATTTAAATGAAATGATAAAATGGGATTTTATCATTTCGTTTCATTCACACATTCTAAATTATTAATGTGTATATTTTTTCTTAGAAATTTCTTTTGCCCTATTTTTTAGATTAAATAATATGTTTTAATTGATTAACTTAACTTTTGCCATTATTTTTACTAAAAATAGTGCTTTATAGTGTATTTAGTTAATATCAAATCTGAATTTTATTCAAATTCTATAATCCGGAAAAATCAAAAATCCGGAATCGGCAAAGTCCGGATTTTCGAGGTTGTACTGTATATGTATGTATAAAATGGTATTTGACTTACTTGATATAATTAATTTGCTTAAGCTATAAATATAGATTGTAAAAGTTAGAATTGAATGTAAGCAATTTGCTAATGAGAAGAAAATGATATAAATATGTTTAAAATTTAAAATGGAGTGTTGTTTTTAGACGGCCCAATGAATTTAAACTTCGCACGATAAGCTAGCATCGCTGGCTATACACCTCAGGTGATTTAAATATTATACGGTAAGTGAACAGGGAGGTCTTTTATATTTAATTGCAAAAAACAGAGACTAATTTCTTAATTAGCCTCTTTCCACATTGGAATTTTTTTGATTAAATCATTTAAGATAACCTCCTCCCTTTTCATTTACTAAGATATGGGGAAGTCTATTTAGCTTACGAATTATTTTTCTATACCGAGAAATATTTTTGAGCCATAATTTAAAACTGCTGACCTACAACTATAAATGAAAAGTATATTATGCACTGCATTTAAAATACAGAAAGTAAATGACACTTAACAAAAATTATTTTGGTTTGTGATAACGATTTTTATAATTTCTTTTTAAAGTTTCTCATGTTTGAATGCCAATTTTGTTTTTAATTAAAGTTTAATTTGTTGGTTAAAGCACCATGTAAATGTAGATTTTTATTTTTCATATTTATTTTTTTTTCCTTTTTTAGAAATTCGTTTAAAAAAATAATCTTTTATATAAAATAAAATTGTCCACACAAAAAAAAGCATAAAAAAATTGTAGTATTCGGTGGCCGAATGTCATAATATTTGGTACATCCCTACATTAGAACAGTGCTTTCATGAATAAAGCATTGATAACTTTCTAAAAGTTTTTTTTTATTGTATTAGCCAATTTAAATAATTAACACAACAAACTGTTGATATAAAGCAGAAACAATTTTAAACAATGCACATGTATCGAATTCCGTGAAACGTCTAGAAAAATATTTTAACAGCTGAAATATTTAGAGGTTTCTTGTATAACAAAGGGTTCAAATGTCGACAGCAAATGAGAAAAGGGGAGTAATGCCTTATTTAAAAAAAAAACAAAATCATCCCGATAAAATGGCAGGTAAAAATTTTAGCCAATTCTTTCAGCATAAAATTCTGAAAAATTTATAAAAATTGTTATGTCGGTTTCCAAATTAATTAGTAGTTCAAAATTAATGATTTTCCCCCTTCCCTTCAAAATTCTAAATTAATTTGTTATTGTGTATTTCGGTGATTTATCCTTTAACATTACTTTATTATCCCTTTTATGCAGTCCCTAAACTATGTGCGATGCTTATTTTAAACTATGTGCGATGTATCTACAAACAATAATTATACCCCTGGAATCTTTTGCTAATTCGCCGGTGTCCCTGTAATTTTTCTTTCCAGCCTCGCGTTTCCTTTTAACCTCATTCAAGAGTTTGCGAACCGCCCTGCACTTTTTAGCAAGTGTTCACTCACCAAGTTTGGCGGCTCTTGGGAACCGAGGATTCTGTTGGCATTCGATCTCTAACATCGGTAAAGAAAAGTTGAAAATTTTGAAGAGTCAAGGCTCTTACAAAGGGAGCCCGCGGCGATGTGTTGAAAGTTTTTTTATATCAGAGTTTCTGCTGGTCTTGTTGTTTTAAATGCTTCAAAGTAACCTGCAAACTAAAATAAGTGTTCAGATTTACATTGTCCGAAGTTCTACCATTCTTTTCATTGTTTTCCTGCCATTTAAAATCAAGTGTTCATTGTGACCTTCGCAGCTCAAGTGTTTCCAAATTTACATCGTCCGACGTTCCACCAATCTTTTCCTGCTATCCAAAATAAAGTGGTCTTGTTGCCACATTCTTTTCATTGTTTTCCTGCTATCCAAAATCAAGTAGTCAGTGTGCAATTAGTCAGCCAATGTTTACCAACCATGCCAGTTTTTGGTCTGAATATATTCTGTTCAGAGATGGTGCGGTTATCTAGTGTTTTTGTGCTAATACGTTTTAGAACAATGAATTTGCTTCAATTGACATGGCTTCAATTGACAAGAATTTATATTTTTGTAACTTAAATAATTTGTGGTTTTAAATATTTTATTCTGATTACTTACGCTTTACACCTTTATTTTCAAACTTTGTAATTTTTACATTTTAGAGTTGATTTGTTTTCTTTTAAGCTTTTGAACATGTACGTTTGTAATTTTTACAATTTAGTACTTATTTTTATTATTGAGTTAACATTTTACATTTTTGGTGGACTATTCCCAGGTAGACCAATCTCTGGTCTTTAGGCTAGAGAGGGATCTAAATCTGGGTTTGTATTAAATTAAATTCTGGGATTGTTTCAATTTGGATTTATTTTAATTGGAGTCTTTTAATTGTTTTTCTGGATTTTTAATTGTTCTTTCTTTGTAACGCAATGTAATAAAATTAACTATCCACTATACAAAATAACTGTTAATTTAAAGATAACTGTTTTTGAAGTTTTAAATTGTTTCATAATAAAAGTTAGTTTAGCAGAAATTTTGTGATTCTTTTGTGTCTGGCTATGCAATTTTTAATGTAGATATTAAAGGTAAGTGAAATTTTTGAATGAAATGATGTTGGTGTATTTTAAAGGAGCAATGAAGTATTGAGCACAAGCCAAACCATTGAAATAGGTAGTAAAACAATATTAATATTATAAATGTAACTATATTGAAATCTATATGATCAGGCAATAATAAAAATAATAATAACTAGGTGTAATCTAATTAAATAAGTAAAATAATAAATAATCAAGTATAATTTAAAGTAAGGATGTCAGTTCCAACATCACATATTTCAAATATGTGATGTTGGAACGGACATCCTTACTTTTAGATTACACCTAATTATTTCGTTCTGCTGCTGAAGCAAAATGCTGTTATAGCATTAAATATGCTTTTTTTTTGCTGGATGTAAAATGGATATGCAATGGATGCATACTAGATCATCCATGTTATGTCTACGGCTCATCCAAATCACATCCAGATTGATATCTAATGGATATCCATATGGATGTGCAATGGACATGAACTGGATTATTCAGATAGATGTGTTATACATCCATATTATCAATGGAAGGATATAAAGATGCAGATATTTTTTTATGTTTTGCCTAAAAATCTCTTACCTTTAATAAAGAAAAGTGTGATGAACATTAAAGAATTTTCTACTTCAGAAAGGTAGAAAAGCTGAAAATTCCACATATCACTGCAAATATTTTGTCTTGTGTAGTGCAACCCATTTTCCCCTTCTAAAATCCACTCCCCAAGCAAGAATTAAAATTTATAACAGGAATGATAAAAGCATTTCAAAGGGGGATAATATGTGCAAGTCTCCCGATCCAAAAAAAGGCGGTAAAAACATTGGTACAGGCATAATACCAGATCTACTTGATGAGGGTAGATTTCCAGTGGTATAACTGTTGTACTGTCATAGTTGGTTAAATGGTTCTGAAAACCAGCAGTAGTAATCCGTAAATCGAGACCCCCAGATGTTACTCTTACTTGTGGACTTACGGGAAAGTCATGGATGGCATAAGATTTTTCAGCGATGATTAAGAAAGTTAGATCGAAAGTTTTCAAGTGAGAAAAGAAAATGTTTAATGATTTTGGTAAAATAATTATAATAATTTGGTAAATAATATCTTTTGAGGAAGAACACAAAAGTTCAAAAGATGACGATGAATCTACACTATTTTGTTACGATGTATTGAAGGCTGCAAGAGTTATACATCACTTCCTATGTACACAGGACAAAGGGGAACATTCGATAAATAAATTAAAGGGCACTGACGACTTTGTTCTTGATTCAAAAATAAAAAATCCCAGATTATTTTTAGTGAGGTAACTTAAAAGTTACTTTTTTAACACTTTACAACAAAATTGAAAAGTGTTTATGACTTTGCTCATTCTGTCCGTCTGTCCGTTAGCATGATAACTGCCATAAAAATGACTTAATCAAAATGAAATTTTAGTATGTTGTTTAGACAGTCTGTAGGACCTATGGGAATATAAATGAATAATATCACCCAATTAGTTTTGGATTAAACCCGGGTTGAAAAAATGAAATACATTGAGCCCTATGGGACCTAATTTTTCAAACATTTTTTAAGCGGATTTAAAATTCACAAATTGCTTCAAAATTTTTAGGTAATATTCAAATTGTTCCATAAAATACATAAAAAAAAAAAAAATTCAGCGAAATATATTCAGTAGTTTTTTAAATAAAAATTAAAATAATAATTACACCTCTTATATGAAGTGATCACATGACCACAATATGAAAAGATCACATGACCCACTTCAAAATGATATGTGGCATCCACCTTGTCTCAAAAGTGTGATTTTTTAAGTTCTTTTTAATTCATAGAGTATTGTATCCGTCCTAAAACCACTTTATTTTTGCTTAAATTCTGTACATCTACATACTGAAACAACGCAATGACAATATATTTGAGTTTAAATGAGCATCCAACTTTTATTATTTCTCTAACGAAGCCTATTTTTCACTTATGTGAAATGTAAACAGCAAAATATGTAGGATGAGTTGTATTAGAATTGCTGTATTTTTTCAACGCAAAAGTATTTAGATCATGGAGTCTGCATAGCGTATGAATGAAATTGATTTATATCAATATTCATTGATTTTATATAAAGAAGGACGATTTTTTTCGAAGAAGTTTTAAGCATAGAGTTTAATTACTTGCAGTTCCATGGTCATAATTTTTAAATAAAATAATTATTATAGTATTGTGATGAATGAAATTAATGGGAAAATGTTATGAATGAAATGCTGTTTTTATAGAGATATTCAGGCGTGTTATTTTTTCTATGACGTCATTTGAATGAATTTCAGTTGTTTTCGATGAAGTTTTCAAATATAATAAATTATCGTAGTATTATGATAGTTTTAAAAATATTACCGAGGAATGTATCGCATTTTAGAGATGTTTAAACCAGGCAATTTATATTTCAATGCCATCATTTGAATGACGTTCATTTTTTTCGATGAAGGTTTAAGTTTTCAAATATAATAAATTAATGTAGTATTGTGATAAGTTTTAAAATATTACCGAGGAATGTATTGCATTTTAGACTTCTTTAAATAAAATTGCATTGAAGTTGGAAAGTGTTTCATAATCAATGCTTTAAGCATGATTGATCTTTCTTGTTATATATATAACATGACAAATTTTAATGGAAATTATTTAAATAATTAAATATGTATAGTTAAATAACACAGTAAACAATCTTTCAATACTATTTTTATGAGTGTCACAATGCAAAATCTTGATAAATCAATTTATCAAGGTTTCACTGTTGTACTATGTTTGCAGGGAAAGTAATAAGATATATTTAACAATAGAAATAAATAGTACACATATGTAAATTATTTCATCAATTAAATAGATTGATATTTCAAAGCATCTTTCTAAATTTTAAGATATAAAATATATAATTACCCTCAGTAGGCAACTTCTCATGCGAAAAACTAGAATAGAAAATATATTGGTTAAATATATAAATAAGAAAATATAGCATTAATGATAGGGTACATAATTTATACAATTATGATTGCAAAAAAATTAATATCAAAGTTTACATTAAGTGGTTTTGGAAGGGTACAGCAGTTTGCTTGCTCTTTTGTCATGAAAACAGTACCTGCTCTTAAATGAAAATCAGTCAGCTCTTGTTCCTGCATGACCCCAGGTTAGCCTTCAGGATCATATGTTTTTCGCTGTGGCCCACCAACTGTCTACCTCCTCCCCCACAATAAAATTAAAAAATATTCAGACAGGTTTCTAATGCTAAGAAAAGAGCATAACATCCTCCACACTATTTATACCCCCCCCCCGAAAAAAAAAAATAAACTGAGCTGAAAATGGAAGATAATCAAACACATACATTTTCTCTTCTACTGTATAAATATTTTCACAGCTATTTTTATTTCTGCTAAACTCATGATTCAATATTTGGGGTATATTTGAGATAAAAAGTTCTGGAAATTTGAAATTTGTAAGGAGTATTTATGCTCTAAAACCAATATTGACTCCACTGCACACATTTTATTATTGACATTGTCACAGAAATTGCTTTTAACACCTAATTTTGGCCAGTTCAGTTTCTAATTGTACCTTGTAGCAGTAGATGGTGAAACAATAGTTTTGTGCCAGAATGTTAGCCAATAAGAAAACAGAAATAAGTAGTCTCTTCCAGAAGGGGCTCATCAGTTACGAACGTGTCAGTGCTGGTAAAAAAACAAACACACACACACACAAAAAAAAAAGAGTATAAACCATGGTTTATACTAAAAAAAAATAGTTTAAGCAAATAAAAAAATGGTTTAAACCATAAATAAAAAACAAGGTTTAAACAAATGTAATTTAAATCAGTCATTTCAACGAGGTCATGTCACCCACCGTCTCAGATTTTTATGAAACTTTGTGTACACCTTTTTCTTATGATTGAAAGAAACCCCCCCCCCCATCCCCTTAATTTTTTTCACTATCTTAAAATAGTTTAAATTTTATAGTACTGTGAAATTTCTTTAAATCTGTGTTGCCTGTCACTCTTAAGACCCTCGGCACAAGATACCCTTGCTTACATTTTATTTTTTTCTCCATAAGTAATGATCAGAATTCCTAGAAATTTTGCACAAACTCAATAGAATTACGAGGATTTCAGAAAAAAATACACCAGCACTCAACACATTTTATAAATGCCTAAAAAAAAAAATGTACTTGTAGTCTAATTTTTTTGATGGAAAAACTAGGTTTAGTAAACCTAAACTTTCAGCATGTGGGTATGCTGGAACCTAAAGCTTTTATGTTGAAAATTGTTGCAAAGATATGATTTTTCTCTACAAAGAATAGAATTTGTTTTTTTACTCCTTGTAATAAAATTTTTATATTTTTTGGACATTGTGGAAAAAATGGATTGCTAGGTAGCCGCTTTTGTACAATTGTCTTAGAATTCATAGCTGTAATAGAAAAAAATTAATAGAACAAAGTAGTTCATCTTTAAATTTAACACAATATTAGTTATTATATTCTTTTTCTTTAAAAAGTGTAGACTTGATTTAGTTTAGGGGTATTTGAAATGAAAATTCGCTAATCGTGAATAATTAAAAAAAGAAAAAAATTACAGTCAGTAACATTAAATGCTGACATGTAAGGAAATGGATCTAGCAAGAAAATTGTTTCAAAAAATTAAAAATTGCGAGTATTATATGCTGAATATGAGTAGTGAGTACATCAAATTAGACTTAAATTATTTCATCATTTTATTCATTTCAGAAATATTTAAAATATTAGATACTTTAGGCTCATCAGCCGGATGTCAGAGAATGTAGACTTGGCTTATCTAATTCTAGTGTTTCTGTGAGCAAGACTATGTGGTGCACTCTCAAAATTTATTCAATCCAGGCGAAAAATTATGTTGTAGATGTTGGAATATAATTTATTTATAGTTATGTAGATCAAGTGATAGTGATGTTGTTGAAGACAGTTGCATTCAACCTAGATATTGGAATAAGTTGAGAATAAAAGAACAGTTTGGAGAGAGGAGAATATGTAGAAAAACTGAACACATTTCTTACTGAGGTATGTTGTTTGCCTTTAAAATTACATGGTTTATCTGAGCATAGCAAGACATCTTATGGAAAGAGGAAGATAGAAAATTTTGATGAAAATGTTCGTGTCACAATGGGAAAAAATGCTACATGATGAAATCCCAACTAAAGAGACTGAGGCAGAGATGGTGATTAAAGAAAAAGCAGGTGACACGAACAAACTTGTAGAGGTGATGAAAAATTCAATAAAATGCACCTCAAGAAAGAAGCAAATCCAGTAACTATGCGATTCGTGTTTCTCTTTCATGGTCACAAAAAAAAATCAAGAAACATTTAGTGTATCTGATTATTCAGTTTGCCAGGCACAGAACCTTTCAAGCAGCTAATACTGGACAACCTCCGAGAATTGTATGCAGGTTCCAAGGAGTATCCCAGTGTTAAAGTAGGTTTCTCAAAGTTTTGTGTTTTCAGGCCAAAGTAGTGTGTTCTGGCTGATTTTATATCGAAACCCATAGTATTATATATGTGTACCATTCACCAGAGGGCCATTTTACTTTTAAATGTGGCATGAATAGAAGACACTTATAAGGATATAACAAAGCTTCTACTCTGTGAGGATCCAAACAGCAAAAAATAAGCTTGTCAGCCACTCAGAATCTCAATTTGAAGATTTTGATAGAAGTGACTCCCCCCCCCCCCATTGAATTTTCACAAATTAAACTCACTTGATCAAAACCACTTTGACACTAGATGAGTTCATTGATGATCTAACAGGCAAATAGAACATGTGATTTCTCATTCTTTTATAGCAAAGTTAGTCTTCCTTAAAAATTAAAATTTAAAAAAAAAACCTCTTCCAGCACACACTGTCATTCTATTAGATTTCAGTAAAAACTTTTCATTCATTATCCAAGATGAAGTACAAGGGTACCACCAATGGACTTTTGAATCATGCACTTTGTATCCTGTGGTAGCGCATTATAACAATCTTGATGGAGAAGATCTCATCTCATTGCATTATTTCTGATGATTTAAAACATGTGAATATGGTATACAAAAATCAGGAAACAGTTTTGAAATATGTAAAAGATAATTTTCCACACATCAAACAGATACATTACTTTCCAGATGGCTGTGCAGCGCAGCACAAAAATAAGTTCTAATCTCTGTCATCATCAGAAAAATTTCCAGATAAACGCACAGTGGTATTTCTTTGCCACTAGTCATGGCAGGTCATAATGTGGCAGTATTGGTGGAACTACAAAACATCTAGCTAGAAAAGAGTCTTCAGAGACCCCTTGACAAGCAAATCACTATTCCAAAAACATGTTTTGACTTCTGTGACAAACAGATTGAAAAAGTCAAATTCCATTATATTGCAAGGGATGACATAGACTTAATCTGCTCTTCCCTGGAAAGAAGAAACCTACTTCAAAGATGTGCAGATATTCCCCAAAACTTGCAATTTTCACAATTTTAAACCACTCAAGTCTACAGGCACCATTGAAGAAAGAAGAATGAGCATTGATAAAGAACCCTCCCTCATTGCCAAACTGAGAAGACTCCCACAACTTCTTGTGAATGCTGATGATCTGTATCCTGGATATTTTGCTGCTTGCAAGTATGATCATTTGTGGTATTTTAGAATAATATCAGAGATTAATCAAGATGAGGGATATGCTTTTGTAACATTTCTTTATCCGAATGATGGACCTCTACTTACATTCTACTGGCCTAGCCATGACGATTCTTATGCAATACCATTCCTCATATGTGGGGTATTGTAGAACCCCCACAGACAATATAACTTTCCTAATGGGTAGTATGGCTTTGATGGAAGAAAAAATAGAAAACTAACAGGTGATACTGAGGCTACAACAAAAAACTGAGGAGTAAACTTGTAAGGTATTTTAATAATAGTTTTGTCTGTGTTATGGTAAGTTTTCCCTTTAGCTTAATTGTCCTTATTGCTATTGTATCTGCTGACATTTACCATAAATGTTTAAAAGTCTCCATGCAGTCATTGTTTAAAGATAGCAGGCAAACAATTTTTTTTTTTTACTTTTCAAAGATAGACATGTCTTTGTATGCAATAATATAATATCCTGAATTAAACAAATTGGGGAACATATGCACATATTGAAAATGCAGACTTTTGTACTAAATACCCATTAATTTATTCAATTAATCATGTAAATATGTAATTTGAAATTCTTTTAATCTTTTTTGCCAGGTCTTATTACCTTATTTGTCAGCAATTAAAGTTTCTGACTGTAACTTTTTTCTTATATTCATAATTAGCCAATTATCGTAACTTCAAATAACCCCAGACTAAAACAAGTCCGCACCTTTGAAAAGAAAAAATTATAATAACAAATTTTATGTTAAATTTAAAGCTGAACAACTTCGTTCCATTAATGTTTTTTATTACAGCTAAGGATTCTAGGAAAATTGTACAAAATAAAATGGCTATTCTCAACAGCTATTTTTCCCACAATGTCCAAAAAACATAAAATTTTCATTACAAAAACCCATAAATTTCATTCTTTGTGGAGAGTGATCATGTCGTTGCAATAATCTTCAAAATCAAAAACTTTAGGTTCCATCATGCTGAAAATTCAGATTTTCTAAATCTAGTTTTTCCACCAAAAAATTAGGCTACAAATACAGTATTAATATTTTTGAGGCATATTTTGAAAGTTGATGTCTTTTTTCTGAAATCCTCATAATTCCATTGAGCTTTGTGCAACATTTTGAAAAGATCTATCTGATCATTGGTTATGGAGAAGAAATAAAATGTATGCCAGGGTATCTCATGCAAAGGATCTTAAGAGTGACAGACAATGCAGATTTAATGAAATTTCAAAGTGCTAAGAAATTTAAACCATTTGAAATAGTGAAAATATTTAGGGTTTTTTTTTCAACCACAAAGGAAGGGTGTACACCAAGTTTCATCAAAATCTGAGACGGTGGGTGATAAAATCTTTGTTTTTTGCATTGATTTCATGTGGAATGATCCACCAGCCAACCCTGTTTAAAACTAAACTAGGTTCTTAACACAATTATATATATAAAAAAATTACATGGCTATAAACGCTCCATTTATTTGTACTACACAAAGGGTATTCTTTTTTCTTAAACAGTCATTTATTCCGAAATCTAAAGGAAACAAACAAGCTACAAAAGCGAAAGGTTTTTGACTCAAAACTGAAAATCAACTAAAACTGAATAGTACACTACATTCGATACAAATAAAGCACTTCTCAAGCTGCAAATATTGCAGCATGGCACAGAATGAAAACTTGATCCCTTTACTCCCTTTGTATTACTTGGAGCATGCACACTTAGCTTTCTAGAGAAAAGAAACTGCAAGTGTTGCAGCCCAAACAGGGCTTGAAAAATGCGGTTACCCAGTAGCCACTGGTGACCAACTTTTTCACTGTGGCGAACTGAAAAGCAAAAGAGATTCTTTCTTTCATTTTTACCACACAGAAAAAAATGGGCTATGGGAAATCACACTCACTCATCGTCACCATTCACCTTATGATCCTCCTCAAATTTAAAAAAAATGAAAACAAGGAATGTGCGGAAGAGCGAATAAAAATGTTTCGAGGATCCACGGTGCTTTTACAAAGTTCCGCATCTCCCAAAAGTTACCCCAGTAACTCCTCTTTTCAGGGAAATTTCTAAGTAGCTGCATCCGGGACGATGTCTCGGCCAAACCGCGAAAGGGATCGATTTTTCACCCACACGCGTGCAGATGCACGGTATTTCTATGGTCGATGGGAGGTGGACGAGGTTATGATGTCACAGTTCTGACGAGGTTGCATCAGATACGCATAGCGATATCGAATGGAACATTCGATATTTGTGCTTGCCAAATAATGAATGCACATCATTAAACTAAAACAAACTTTATTAACTCTATGGGGTTATGGCGCCAGCGAGTTTGCCACATTCAGAATTTTCAAAGGTAGCAAAGGAGACACGTGAAAACTGATTTTTAAAATTTTAATTAATTTTCTTGTTATTTAATGTTTTATGCGATTTCAACCGTTTCCCACCCTTTTTCTTCCACCATCAAGACGTCGTAGGAAAAAAAAACAACTGTCACACACACACACACACAAAAAAAAACGATCGGAAAGAGCAGACAATTGAGAGTAAAAATATATCAATTTCAAATCTCAGGGACAAACTCTAATATTTTTTAAAGATTTTAAAACAAAAGACATTTTCGGCTCAAAAAAAAAAAAAAAAACTTTCGTTTTTAAATCTTCGCGTCAAGAAAAGTACCGTCAATTTCAACTAATAATATACATTTTTAGAAAGCTCAAAGATCAGGCTTTCTTACAAGCCCAATATGGTCAGAAAATAACAAAAAGTAGCCGCACAATCCGGATTTTAAGGAAGTAATGATTTTCAATTTCTCGGCCAAACAGCAAAAGAAGGGATTGATCTTTCATCCACATGCGCGCGCAGACGCATGGTGTTTCTATGGTGGATGGGAGGTGGGCGAGGTTATGATATCAAGGTTCCGACAAGGTTGCATCAGATACGCATAGTGAAATCAAATGGAACATTCGATATTTGTGCCTGCCAAATAATGAATATACATCATTAAACTAAAACAAACTTTGTTAACTCCACGAGGGTTATGGCGTCAGTGAGTTTGCCACGTTCAGAATTTTCAAGGGTAGCAAACAGGCTGGTTGTCGAAGGCGGCTAGTTTTTAATAAATTTATAATATTGTTTTTACTTTTTTTGGATTATTTACTATGTAAATTTTCAATCAATGTGATTGCAATATTTCGGTCTTTTTTCCCGTTATATTATCGGATGCTATGAGCGCTTTTATTTTAAAATTTCCCCAATATATGTATTTCATAACAAAAAAATTCTTTATTCTCTTAAGGAAATTTGATCCTTTTATATTTCGACATTTTTGAATATAAGAATTGTCATCTTGTATCACTAGAAACATGTTTTATTACAATACTCAAATTTTCCGATCAACGGGGGGCATGAACAGCTCTTTGCCGCAGATAAGCTGACAATGGAACAGATTTAACTTTGAATTTATAATAATTGTTAACAGTTAGCACTTCTAAAAACACAACTATAAAATTATGAAGTAATTACGATTAATACGAAGTATGTCCGGATTAGTATCCTTCAAACGTGCTATTTTAGTCAAAGCCATTCATACTTTCTATATGGTCGTTTATGGACCGTGAATATGTAGATTAAAGTAGAACAATACTATAGAACACTGCAATATCAGCAATGCAGCTCGGAAAAGAATTTCCCCTTTCTCAAGGTTGATCTCCTTTATTCATGCAGGATGCCCAGATTTTAGTTCGCTTGCGCCAGTCCCGAGCCGCAAAGAATTTCCGAAACTCTTTCTTATAGATTACTTCTTTTAATTTTTTATTATGAAAAACATTCTATAATGAATATTTAACCAATAAATAAATTCACATGCCAAAAATAGACAGGGCGAATTTCACGCAGCAATTTTTTTCTTTAGCAGTGATTTCAATTCCGTTCGTGCATCCGCTTTAGGGAACTCCTTTTCATTTGAGGTAGGTGTAAAAATGATAAAAGACCTATTAGTGCCAAAGATCTGGATTAGTCCTCGAAGCAGAGTAGTTACTCCTTCGCACAGTGTGTAAAAATGGGGGTGTTTAGGTTAATGCATAGAGCATGGTAAAGGCACTACGCCACGGCATGTCGCAAAACACATCTGTGATGAGGAGGGGTAAAATAGGAATGTGGATTGCACACTCATTCTCGGTTGCAAATAAATTACGATCGCCTTGGAGAACAACTACAGAAGAGCAATAGCAGTATCGTAGCAATTGTTGACAGATTTTTGTTACTCCACAGGTGGCATTGTTTAAGGAGAAGGGCCATTCTTTAAGCTATCACAGAGTTTGGCTGGTAGTCAGGATTTTGTTAATCACCAGTTTCTGAAGTTTAATCGCCATCTGGCGAGTGGGAATATTAAGCTTGTTTTATATTATTGTATTAATTTTAAATTGACTTATTGTTTTATAAAAGAAAAAAAAAAAAGATTTTTCCCCCTCAGTTATTTTTAGTAAATTATAGTGGTTTAATTCTAGTTGCAATTTGACACCTGACTCAGAAATTATGGTCGCAAACGATAAAAATTTGGTCGCAATTATCGCATGGCCCCTGCTAATTTCTTACCCTGCAGTAAATAAGTGTGGTGAGCATTTTTTACGACACTCTACAAGTCAGCATATAACCTGTTTAAAAGGGGAAAATAAGGATTCTTTTTTTTTTTTTACATCACACACAAAAAATGTATGTTCTTTTTCTTCAAAAAATGATAACTCACTATAACATTGAAAATTCTTATTGCATAAGAAAAATACTTTTACATAGTCACTATATAACTATATAAAAAAACATAGAGGCATAAAAGAAATATTTGAGAGAGGCTCACTGAAACAAAAGATGTTTAGTTGTAATTTAGTTAATCAGATCAATATGGATAAGAAAATGCTTCTGGAAGTCTATTGCCTAGAAAATAAGGGAAAAATAGCATACTATTTTAAAGAAAATAATCCTTCACTTTTATGTAAACTGCAAAAATATGAAAGCACAGTTTAATAAAAGGGATGTTTAAATATTACACAGGAATTTAATCTATATACGTAAAATCACATCTAATAAAATAAATATTTTACAAATATATTAATTAATAATGAAACATATTGCAAAGAAATGAATGTTGTGCATTTTTTAAATAACAATTTGAAACTAAACAAGGATGTTTCAACATTACGCAGGAATGTAATATATACCCACAAAATAGCACTTACAACATTACATGACAATGTAATTTATATACGCAAAATCACACTTATTTGAAGAAGTAACCATCGATAGTGAAAATGATGCAATTTAGTATTGATACTAGGTTCATATATGGAAGAAATAAAATGGAGACTGTAAGTTCGATCGAAATTCCCTTTAACAAGCAGAGAATTTTTATTGAAAAATTCCTAACTTTAGTGAATTTTTTAAAAAATGACAAAAGCCAAAAAGTTTTCATCTAAAATTGGGAACCCTGGAGAAACCATCAAAAACCGAGAATTTCCTGGAAAAACCAGTAGAATTGGCAGCTATTGTGCAGGTGGTCAAATGGATGTTGGTGTGAGTATAGTTCTGTGAAATGTGGTTTAATATAGGGTTGCACCGAATATTCGGTTCAGCCGAATACTTTAATATTCGGCCGAACCGAATAGTAAATAAATTTAAAATATTAGATAATTGGTAAAGCACATTTTTTTTATACAATGAATGAAAGTTATAGTATCATAGTACAAAATTAATTCAAATTGTTACTTACCAATATTATCGCATTTAAAATAATTTAATGGAAAAGAAAACACTGATATTAAATTTTGTTGTTTTTTCAATTTTTCTTAAATCTTATCACACCTTGACCTTACTAACTCGTTTAAATATGAAACAGTAATCAGAAAATAAAACTCATAATATTACGTGTTCAAAAATATAACTGTTAATTTTTTATAAAATATGCAGCTCAAAAAAATCAATTATCATTTCACCAATATTAAAAAAAAACACTTGGATCAATATTCAATTTTGCAGTATTTTATTTTCTTAAGTTTTACACCATATGAAATATTGTTTGAAAATATAAACTAATTATTCTTTGTAATCAAAGTTTAGAGGTAAGTTATGGTGCAGAAACATTAGGCTTTCTGCATTTTCAGGTTGCAGCCTATTACGTTTTGATTCATAAACATCCCCTGCTTCTAAAAATAAACATTCACTATCAATGCTGCTAGCTGGTGCAGCCAAGTACTTTCTTGTTACCTTTGCAAGTATGGGGTTGGAATGCTGATTTTCTCGCCACCACATCAGTAGCTGGTGTTCCTTGGTATCAAGGGTAATTATAGGTAAACATTCAATTCACAAGAATTATTTGACTGTTTAAATGAACTGTAATGTTTGTTTGAAGTTGTTTCTGGGGATTTAGCAATTTCACTAAAGCACTGCCAAAAGAAATTGTGCACATTTTGTGAAAATGAATTATCCTTCTCTTTTGGTGTAATTTCTGTATCACTTGTCCTCAACGTCAACTCATTAGTTTCCTGCATTTTTTGTTTGAAAGCAAGCAGATACTGCGACTTCAACTTCATCTTCATTAGTGAAAAATGCCGTTTTGAAACGTGGGTCTAGCAGAGTTGATAAAAAAAAGAAACCTTTGCACTTTAAAAAGAAAAATGATTTGGCAATGTTTGAAATTGACTGCTAAGTTTCAATTTTGATAAAATTATTTATCAGTTACATTACAGAAGAGACTAAGATAGCAAAAATTCATTTGAATAAATTGTAATTCTAATTTGTAATGATATTTTAAGCAACTTGAGTTTGTATTTGTATGTAAGGTAAATGCAAGATTCTCTATAACATAACATGAAGCCATGATTACCACATATCAGAAATTAACTATCAATTATCAAATTATGCTGATAAACATAAACCAAATTAAGTACTATATTAATTTGCTTTTGGAATGACTTATTTTATTTTTTATTTATTTTAAACTAGCCGCCTTTGGCGACCAGCCTGTTCGCAACCCTTGAAAATGCTGATCGTGGCAAATTCCAACCGTGGCAAACTCGTTGGCGCGACCTACCATAAAGGTGTAAGGTAACTGGTTGGACGGCCAGGATGTGCCACCCAATTTAGACCGGAACCCAGTGGGGGAGGCATCCACAGGGAACGTACCCTCCTTCCCCTACCACCAACCTCTCGGAAAAACATACGGACCCATATGTTTAACGTGATCGTACTCCGCGTGAACATGGCTGCAGTTTTGGCAGTGGCGGGAATCGAACCCGGGCCTACCGAGTGAAATTCCCGTGCGCTAACCACTGGGGTACTTCGCCCTCCGCGACATTTTCCATAACTTTCTTTTTATTCACCGAATTTAGACCGGAACCCAGTGGGAGACGCAGCCACGGGGACCGTACCCTCCTTCCCCAACCACCAACCTCTCGGAAGGACTTACAGACCCACATGTTTACTCCGCGTGAACACGGCGGCAATTTTGGAAATCGAACCCGGGCCTACCGCGTGCAATTCCCGCACGCTAACCACTGGGCTACTTTGCCCTCCGCGACAATCTCCATAACTTTCTTTTTATTCACCCAATTTAGACCGTACCCTCCTTCCCCTACCACCAACCTCTCGGAAGGACTCACGAACCCACATGTTTAACGTGATCGTACTCTGCGTGAACGTAGCGTAAGTTTTGGCAGTGGCGGGAATCGAACCCGGGCCTACTGAGTGAAATTCCTGCGCGCTAACCACTGGGCTGCCGCGCCCTCCGCGACAATCTCCATAACTTTCTATATATTGACCCAATTTGGACGGGAACCCAGTGGGGGAGGCATCCACAGGGGCCGTATCCTCCTTCCCCTACCACCAACCTCTCGGAAGAACTTACGGACCCACATATTTAACGTGATCGTATTCCACGTAAACACGGCGGCAGTTTTGGCAGTGGCGGGAATCGAACCCGGGCCTACCGCTAACTTCCCGCGCGCTAATTTGCAATTTAAAATGACCATATGCTTAATTCCGTCATCCTCATTCCATTGTTTCATTGTTCCATCACTTAAAATATTCATAAAATTAAAATATCCATTTAAAAAAATCCAAAAGTTAAACTATACATTTAAAAAATCCATATCGTTCCATCATTTAAAATATAAATATAATAATTTATATGGAGTAAAGGAGCTCTATTCAGAACCGTGACGTCACCTCCACCTTGACGTCCCCACCCACCACCTTCCCTCCTTCTGCGGGGGAGAAACGCCGGTTAAGAAGCGGCACGCCGAGCGGAACGCTGAGAAATTGAAATTCGGAAACTTTTAAAATCCCGATCCTGTGGGCAATACGGAATATTTCCTGACCAGATTGGACTTGTAAGAATGCCAGATGTTTGACCTTTCTAAAAATGTAAATTATGAGTCGAAATTATGAGTACTTTTTACTATGCGAGAATTTAAAAACCAAAAATCGTTTTTTTGAGCCAAAAGTGACTTTTGTTTTAAAATCATAAAAAAATATTAGAATTTGTCCCTGAGATTTGAAATTGATATATTTTTACTCGAAATTCTCTGCTCTTTCCGATGGTGTGATTTGTTTTTTTCTACAATGTCTGGATCGTGGAGAAAAAAGAGCAAAAAGGTCAAAAAACGGTCGAAATCGCATAAAACATTAAATAACAAAAAAAAAATAATTAAAATTTTAAAAATCGGTTTTCACGTGTCCCCTTCCCACCCCCCAGGGTCTACGATTGCCAAATTTCATAGCTCTCCGACGCGCGGTCGCGAAACATATAGTGTATAAGACAGACAGACACACACACAGACATTGCCTTTTATTATTTAAGATTAATGACTATACTTAATGCAAATGAATTTAGGATGTTAAATGTAAATGCATTTACAAAAGGCACAAAATAGAAACATTTTCTATTTTAAATTGCCATAAAATAGAAATATTACCTATAAAAAAATTTAACCGAATATTCAGTTAGAATTTTAACCGAATATTCGGTATTCGGCAAAAAATGGTATTCGGTGCGACCCTAGTTTAATGGATGTTGATTTAAATGCAGTTTCCCCCAGGCACTTTTGGTAGGGCGCAGCACCCTGCTTGCCCTTTTGTTACCAGAACAGATCCCCTGCTTAGTCTTTTGTTAAGAGGGCAATGTCTGTACTCAAACAAAATCAACTAGTTCTTTCTTGTATGACCTCAGATAAGTCCCAGATCCCTTTCTCTGTGTTCATTACCGTAAATTTTGATAGTGTCTATCTCCCCCCCCCCCTTGAAAAAAAAAAAAAAGGTGATCTAGTGCCAATAAAAAGAGGATTGACAGCCCCACATTACTTCTTTCCTCCACTAAAAGAAACAAAACAGAAAGGGGAATATTAAGAAAATACATTCTTTCTTCCATCAGATGAAAACTTTCAAAACAGTTTTCTTTTTCAACTTAATTTTTTGCTAAATTATCTCAGGTTTGATATGCATTTGAGTTATAAAGTTCTGTAAGTGTAAACCCTGTAAGCATATTTGCTCTAAAAAAATATTTAAAAATATAGATTTCCGGACTAGGGTTCTTTGTGCCATTTGCAGGAAGATGTTTACGTTGATTCCGCCGATTAATCCATAACTAATATTCTCTGGGTCTTCTACTGCCCCCCTGAAAGTCTCAAACGCCCACAAGGGGGCATTATTGCCCACATTGAGAACCTATGGTTTACAGGATTCCAAAGTGCTACAAATGGCTCGCTAACTGTTTATAGCTAGTTAGTACTTTAATGTTCACAATGATTTTATCTGCCATAGACCATAAACTTCAGGTTAAAATATAAAATTATTTTACGAACTTGTTTTACAGTATATAAATTAAAACTTATCTGACCTGAAATAAATCTGATCTATAATCTATAAACTTGCTTGGTGGCACATAAATATGTACTTGAATATGTGTATTTTCATTTCTTTTGTTCAAGCCTAACCAATCATTACACATTTTTAGAATCTCCAAGTTCATTTAATGCCCTAATTTTTTAAACAAAATAAGACTATCTCATACACAAATATTTCACCAAGGAGTAAGTAACAGATTCAGCTGAAACAATAGTAACATTTTAAGTAAATTAAAGCTTTCCCACATATTGGAAAACCCAGGTTTAAATACTAAAATATCGAAATTGTAACCACTATACTTCGCAAACAAAGCGCTCATCCAAAATCCAATTATATACACTTGTAGGGATTTCAAGGGCTATATTCTTGCATAATTGTTTACATGTTTAATTTTTGAGATAGCATTACAAACTTGAAAAAGGGGAAATTTTCACTCTTCAACTCGACAAAACGATTGCTTGAAAACTATAATCACATTCTAAAAATATAAATATAGATTTAGTAATTAAATTTCCTAATACATATTTTTATCCCTTACTATTTGTATCTGTCTTTTATGGTTTCGAAGATATTTCGAGTGAAAATAAGCAAAAAAAAAACCTTGCTCAGACAAATACTTTAAATTTTTCAAAAAACAAGTTCAAAATATTAAAAAATTGAAATTAATTTTATATATCCACAACCTTGACCCTATTTCCTACAAAACAAGAAAATATATTTACATTTTTGTCTATTAGACTTGGAGGTATACGCGGCAGGTATTTACATTTTTTTGCAATGCTCTGATTTTCATCATAAAAATCCCAAGCATAAATGTTATTCAAACATAAAAAATATGTGCCCCTTTTCTGATAACAGCACCCTGCCCTTTTTTAAATGAGTCCTGAAGGTTAGTGTCTTTTGCTTAATTTATCCAGTGTTTTGAAATTTTGTTTCGTATCTTCCTGTGTTTAGAAAATTGCTTTCTCATGCATATAATTTTCCTTTTGTAAATTTTTTAATCTCAGTAGGCATCACTTTTTTTAAATTTTGTTAAAGTACAATCTTTTTTCTAAGTATCGGTTTTTAGAAATTTCACAGAAGTATAATAATTTATCAGGTTTTTTTTCTTTTTTTTTCCCTTTTGTAATTTTAGAAAATTTTAAAAGAGCAAAACTTTTCCAAGTATTGTGTTTTGAGATTGTTTTGAATTCACAAAATGCTTTAAATATCATATTTAACATTTTCAAAGTTTTTTATTCTGCAATTATTTTAAATTCCCCCAAAATCTTATTTTGTAAAGTTTTTATGAGTATTATTCACTTTTATTCAAAATTTTAGTTCAGAACACAGTAGCATACATCACTTTGGTGGGAGAAGCCTATTTCTAAACACTGAAGAATATGTCACTTTGGCTGGGCAGAGCCTATTTCAAAACACTGGAGAATGTGTCAACTTGGTGCAATTTTGTAAGAAAAAATACGAGTGAGACTAGTATCCGAATTTAGCAATTGTGCAATATACAGTATATTGAATATTTACCATTCAAAAGTAGTGTAAAAATTCAATAATATTTATTTTTAATGAATCAACCAATTACCTTTCCTTTGAAAAAAAAAAGAGCAACTCATATTGATAATTCTTTGTTACAGAAATTTATTGGATGTTTTAAAAAATAACTCTATTCAAATTCTAGATTAAACAAAAGGAAGATTTTAAAGGCATTATGGAAGGAGCAATTATATTTTTAATGACATACTTATGTGAAGGATTTTTGCCAATGTTGTACTTAAATATAGAATGAAACTTGACAGAGACAAAATTATGTTTAAAATAAAGTAAAATAGAACTAGATAGCTATAAAAAAACTAATTTCAGTCAAACAAGCAAAAGAAGCATTACAGTATGAATGAATGAAATGAAGGCGGGTGGCTCCAGGAGAGCCCAGTACATCGACCAGAGGCCTACTGTACTATCCCAAACTTGAAGATCTCTACGAAAAGAGACCAGTAGCCAAAGCAAAGATAAGCAGGCATTTGACAGAAATGTCATTTAGCTTCCATGGTTCAATCACATGTCATCCTATGTGTTCGAACCTGTGGGCGGAGAAGGCCTCACATGCACAAAGAAAAGTATCACAGTAGATAATTAGTATAATTTAAAATGTAGTATAAAACTTTATAAACTCACTTTTTAATAATATCTTCCAAAGAAAGAGAACCAGGAGTAAGAACTTTCTGTAAAGAAATAAAATATTAAGTTCTTTTCATAAAACACATTTTTTTTGTTAAGTCATACACACAACCATGGTATAAAAAATAAATTGAGTGACATTACAACATTATAAAAATTAGGGTTGCACCGAATATTCGGTTGGTATTGGGTATACTGCCTATTCGGAGGTCAAACCAAATATTCAGTTCGGCCAAACCGAATAGTAATAAAAATTTAAAATATTCTACAATTGGTAAAGCACATTTTTTTATACAATGAATAAAAATTATAGTATCATAGTACAAAATTAATTCAAATTGTTACTTACCAATATTATCGCATTTAAAATAAATTTAATGTAAAAGAAAACACTCTGGTATTAAATTTTGTTGTTTTTTCAATTTTTCTTAAATCTTATCACACCTTAACCTTACTAACTTGTTTAAATATGAAACAGTAACCCGAAAATAAAACTCATAATATTAATAAGTGTTAAAAAATATAACGGTCAATTTTTTTTATAAAATATGCAGTTAAAAAAAAATCAATTATTTTACCAATATTAAAAAAAGGTGAAGATGATTAATATATAAAAAATAACACTTGGATGAATATTAGGGTTGCACTGAATATTCGGTTGGTATTCGGTATACTGCCTATTCGGTAGTCAAACCGAATGTTCGGTTTGGCCGAATACTTTAATATTCGACCGAACCGAATAGTAAAAAATTTTTTTTAAATATTCGACGATCGGTAAAGCACATTTTTTATACAATGAATGAAAGTTATAGTATCATAGTACAAAATTAATTCAAATTGTTACATATCAATATTATCGCATTTAAAATAATTTTAATGTAAATGAAAACACTATTAAATTTTGTTGTTTTTTCAATTTTTCTTAAATCTTATCACACCTTAACCTTACTAACTTGTTTAAATATGAAACAGTAACCAGAAAATAAAACTCATAGTATTACTTGTTCAAAAATGTAATTGTTAATTTTTTATAAAATATGCAGCTGAAAAAAAAAATCAATTATTTCACCAATATAAAAAAAAAGGTGAAGGTGATTAAAATATATAAAAAAACACTTGGATGAATATTCAATTTTGCAGTATTTTAATTTCGATAGAGATAGGAGATACTGAGGGTGCCATAGGTGTTCCTTTGTATCCATTAAAATCTGTCAAATAAGATGACCAAAGAATTTCTCTCTGTGTGTGTGTATAGTCAACTCTTCTGATTTCTTTCTTTTCATGATTTCTGAAGAGAAGATTACTTTGTTGAGTCTTTTGTCACAGGATGGGTACACCTGTCTGTAACTGTTTAGTTATCTATCAGTATCTACTCTGTTGTAGTTTGCAAGACTAGGTGTTGTTGATTGTTGAAACCCAGACCGTCCGACCTACCAGAAAGGTGTAAGGTAACTGGCAAGACTAGGTGTGACAACTTAAAAAAGAATGGCTAGACATTCTGGCAAAGTATCCTTTGCACTTTAAAAAGAAAAATGATTTGGAAATGTTTGAATTTGACTGTTCAGTTTCAGTTTCTATTTCTAAAATTATTTATCAGTTACATTACAGAAGAGACTAAGATAGCAAAAATTCACTTGAATAAATTGTAATTCTAATTTGTAATGATATTTTAAGCAACTTGGGTTTGTATTTGTATGTAAGGTAAATACAAGATTCTGTATAACATAACATGAACCATGATTATCACATATCAGAAATCAATTATCAATTTATACAGATAAACATAAACCAAATTAAGTACTATATTAATTTGCTTTTGAAATGGTTTATTTTATTTTTTATTTATTTTAAATTAATAATTATACTTAATGTAAATGCAAATAAATTTAGGATGTTAAATGTAAATGCATTTAAAAAAGGCACAAAATAGAAACATTTTCTATTTTAAATTGGCATAAAATAGAAATATTACCTTTAAAAAAATTTAACCGAATATTCGGTATTCGGTTAGAATTTTAACTGAATATTCGGTATTTGGTATTCGGTGCAACCCTAATGAATATTCAATTTTGCAGTATTTTAATTTCTATAGAGATAGAGAAGACACTGAGGGTGCCCCCCACAGGTGTTCCTTCGTATCTATTAAAATGTGTCAAATAAGATAACCAAAGAATTTCTCTGTGTGTGGCCTCATTGTAGTCAACTCTTCTAATTTCTTTTATGATTTCTGAAGAGATTATTACTTTGTTGAGTCTCTTATCACAGGGTGGGTACACCTGTCTGTAACTGTTTAGTTATGGGTCATTCCACAGTATTTGGCTTCACAAGTTTGAAAAAAAAAAATTATAAAAAATTAAGTGTAATACATCATTTTAAAGCTTGAAATCCCTTCTATTAAAGTTTATGAACAGAAAATCTATATTTTTAACCAAACAAAAATTAAAGAGTTTTGTTTGCAGCCATATAGAAAAATTTGTTACATACGGGACATTATATTTTTAACTATAACTCAAAAAATATTTTATTTTATTTCAAAGTTCCTATGTTTCATTAAACCCTTTTGACCGTAGCATTATATGAAATAAAAAGAAAAAAATATTTTATCATAAACTTTCAATGATTACTTTCTTTTTGTCCCGTACGAAACAATCTTGAGCTTATTTTTAATTTTTTAACTAATAATACTGATGACAACTGAACAGTTTTTTTTCCCCCCTTCAATTGGTGAACTAGCTTCATAAATTATTCAATTAAAATAATGTATCTTTTCATTTAGAAGCTGGGTATGATAAATAAAAATATGTTACGTATGGGACAAAATGCAGAATTTTGATTTAAAACTTATCAAAAATTTAATTTTAGACTATAACTTTTATCAATGGAAATGAATTGAAGGAAAAATGAAGAAAGAACTAATTGCTTACTATTTACTTCAGGCAAAGGAAGAATTAATCAGCCTTTTGAACCCTTTTGCTTTGCATGTTTATACTGCACAAAAACAACTTGCAGAGTTTAAATACCTCATAAAACCCCTACAGGTTGGGCATATAATTATTTATGAAGATTTTGCGGAAAATTTTACACTAAAACACCAAGGGGAAATTATGGCAGCTCACTGGAACTCAACCCAAGTAACATTATTTACCTGTATTGTATATTATAGAAATAATGAAACTCTCGAACTAGAACATAAAAACTATGTTGTCGTTTCTGACGACCTTAATCATACAAAAGATGCAGTATTTGCATTCAATTCTGCAATAATTGAAGATTTGTAACAAACAGTGACATTTAGTCACATCCATTTCTGGTCGGATGGATGTGGTGCCCAGTTTAAGAATCGGTACAACATGCAAAATTTAATGCTTCACATGCATTACCATGGGGTTAGTGCAGACTGGAACTTTTTCGAAACTGCACACTGAAAAGGTGCAGTGGATGGTTTAGGAGCTGTAGTTAAGAGAAACATTCGGTTAAGTATATTGCGCAAGCAGTACTTAATAAATACAGCAATGGAGTTTTCTAAAGTCGCAGAAAAAGAGGCACCCTGTATAAATGTTAAATACATAAGTGGGGCGGACATTCAGATATGCATAACTAAGTTTGCATTCATTGAAAAATGGGAAAGTGCTACTTCGATATCAGGTATACATAGCATGCATTTGGCCCAACCAATAAACTTGGACAGTCTGGGCCTTTGGAAGCATTCTTGTTTTTCTGAAAAAAAGGATCCTGATGAAAAGATAAAGATTTTATGCCCTGTAGAAGATAAAGAGCCTAGCTCAGATGCATGTACTGAGTTACTGAAAAACTCAGACTGGGTATTGGTGATGTACGATGATTATTGGTGACCAGGAGTTAATATCTCTATCTATCCTTTATGAAACCTTTAGGTAAAAACAAGTTTTCCTGGCCACACATCCCAGAAAAGTATAAAACCTCAAAAAAAATATTTTGACTAAGCTCGAAAAAGCACCAAGTCTAATTAGTAGCCGGGGACATTTTTCTTTGCCAATGGAGGAAGTGAAAAAAATTGAAGACATTATAGATGTTCTGGGACTTGTATGAAACATGTATTTTATTTTTAAATGTTTACCATTTATTCAAATGGAGCTATGCATGGAAAATCCTAATTTATATAATAGCAATTAAAATATTTCAGAAATAATTAATTATTTTTATTTCCATAATTAAACATAAGTTTGAATACATTAATAGAGCTAGTAAATTCATTAAATTAACATTTGTATACATTTTAGTTCACAATTCCTTATAGTACTGTTACTTAAAATCATAGGTCCCGTACGTAACAAACAGGCTTGTCCCGTACGTAACAGAAGTAATTAACTTTCATTAATTAATGACACAATTTTAAAAAATAATTTTAAAGTTAATTAATAAAATGTATATTTCTGCTTCTACTCATTAAATTTATTTGTTGTTGTTGAAACCCAGACCGTCCGACCTACCAGAAAGGTGTAAGGTAACTGTTTGGACGGTCGGGAAGTGCCACCCAATTTAGACCGGAACCCAGTGGGGGAGGCATCCACAGGGACCGTACCCTCCTTCCCCTACCACCAACCTCTCGGAAGGACTTTCGGACCCACATGTTTAACGTGATCGTACTCCGCATGAACACGGCGGCAGTTTTGGCAGTGGCTGGAATCGAACCCGGGCCTACCGAGTGCAACTCCAGCGCGCTAACCAATGGGCTACCGCGCCCCATTAAATTTATTTGTGAAAATATTTAATAAATTCAGAGCAAAATCCAAATTGCTGGAGGTACTTTTAAAAAAATTTTTTGATGTCCCGTACGTAACAAAACTTAAAAAAAAACTATTGGCTCCAACAAAAAGAAACTTCACAGGAATCTAGATGAAGTGGTATATAATACATTAAAAATAATTGCAAACTTTCTCATTTATATTTTGACATTAAAAAATATACAAATATCTCAAAATTTTGCTGTGAAATGTCCCATACGTAACACATGAATACTGTGGAATGACCCATATCTATCAGTATCTACTCTGTTGTAGTTTGCAAGACCAGGTGTGACAACAACTTAAAGAATGACTAGACATTCTGGCAAAGTATCCTTTGCACTTTAAAAAGAAAAATGATTTGGCCATGTTTGAATTTGACTGCTCAGTTTCAATTTTGATAAAATTATTTATCAGTTACATTACAGAAGAGACTAAGATAGCAAAAATTCACTTGAATAAATTGTAATTCTAATTTGTAATGATATTTTAAGCAACTTGGGTTTGTATTTGTATGTAAGGTAAATGTAAGATTCTCTATAACATAAAATCAAGCCATGATTATCACATATCAGAAATTAACTATCAATTATCCATTTATGCAGATAAACATAAACCAAATGAAGTAGCCATTAACTATATTAATTTGCTTTTGGAATGATTTATTTTATTTTTTATTTATTTTAAATTAATAATTATACTTAATGTAAATACAAATAAATTTAATATGTTAAATGTAAATGTATTTAAGAAAGGCACAAAATAGAAATATTACTTTTAAAAAAATTTAACCGAATATTCGGTATTCGGCGCAACCCTCATAAAAATGGATTCTACACAGAAAATTGTAGGGTTGCACCGAATACCCGGTTAAAATTCTAACCGAATATTCGGCCGAATACCAAATACTCGGTTAAATTTTTTTAAAGGTAATATTTCTATTTTATGCCAATTTAAAATAGAAAATGTTTCTATGTTGTGCTTTTCTTAAATACATTTACATTTAACATCCTAAATTTATTTGTATTTACATTAAGTATAATTATTAATTTAAAATAAATAAAAAATAAAATAAATCATTCCAAAAGCAAATTAATATAGTAAATGGCTACTTAATTTGGTTTATGTTTATCTGCATAAATGGATAATTGATAGTTAATTTCTGATATGTGATAATCATGGCTTCATTTTATGTTATAGAGAATCTTGCATTTACATTACATACAAATACAAACCCAAGTTGCTTAAAATATCATTACAAATTAGAATTACAATTTATTCAAGTGAATTTTTGCTATCTTAGTCTCTTCTGTAATGTAACTGATAAATAATTTTATGAAAATTGAAACTGAGTAGTCAAATTCAAACATTGCCAAATCATTTTTCTTTTTAAAGTGCAAAGGATACTTTGCCAGAATGTTTAGCCATTCTTTTTTAAGTTGTTGTCACACCTGGTCTTGCAAACTACAACAGAGTAGATACTGCTAGATAACTAAACAGTTACAGACAGGTGTACCCACCCTGTGACAAAAGACTCAACAAAGTAATCTTCTCTTCAGAAATCATAAAAGAAATGGTACAGATTGGATATAAAGAATTTGGATTTTTCAACTTTTTTTCACGAGCCAATTGTGGCGCCAAATGGCCAAATGTAGCGCGCCTGCTTTGCACAACATTTTGCTTTTTCTGGAAATTCTGGCAACCCCACCCCTTTTAGCTTTCTGATGCAGTCGGCTGCGGCCATTTTATTTTTGTTTTGTTGTTGGTGTGCGTGTAAAAACGTGTCTGAGTGTGTTAAAAACGTAAATATCATACAGAAATTAAAGATAGCACATGTTATTAGATGAAATAATGTAGAAGCAGAAAATTTACATAGAAATAATGAGTTTTTTTATGACCGCAATGTGGAAACAATTATTTGTGCAATTTGGATATTTACACGTGTTTTTCTTTGAAAAGTTTTGGATTTCATTAAACCAGGAACTGTGTTTTTATTTTGTTGTCCACGTAAAGTATCGTTTCTTTTAAATTTCTTTAAAGTACAAACTTTTTTCTAAGTATTGTTTTTTCTTAAATTTAGTTAAAGTACAAACTTTTTTCTAAGTATTGTTTTTTCTTAAATTTAGTTAAATTACAAATTTTTTTCTAAGTATCGTTTTTTCTTAAATTTTGTTAAAGTACAAACTTTTTTCTAAGTATCGTTTTTCTTAAATTTAAATAATAATTAACAAATCTTTTCTTAAAAGTATTGTTAATTATCGGCATTTTTATGCATTTTTTCTAAGTATCGTTTCTCGTAAATTTAGTAATTTCGTATTTTTAATAAGTATTGTTAATTATCGGCATTTTTAATTAGCTATGTTTAGATTTCTTACGCGTAAAGTTCAAGATGGCGTCCGTTAAGAATTTATAAACACCGTACGCGTTGGCGCCAGTCTTGGAGACAAAAAAAAAAAAAATGGCGGATTTAGCCAAATTCTTTATATCCAATCTGTTTCAGAGAAATTAGAAGAGTTGACTACAATGGGGCCACACACAGAGAAATTCTTTGGTTATCTTATTTAACACATTTTAATAGATACAAAGGAACACCTATGGCACACTCAGGATCTTCTCTATTTCTATCGAAATTAAAATACTGCAAAATTGAATATTCATCCAAGTGTTATTTTTTTTATATTAATCACCTTCACCCTTTTTTAATATTGGTGAAATGATAATTGATTTTTTTAGCTGCATATTTTATAAAAAATTAACCATTATATTTTTGAACATGTAATATTATGAGTTTTATTTTCTGGTTACTGTTTCATATTTAAACGAGTTAGTAAGGTTAAAGTGTGATAAGATTTAAGAAAAATTGTGCATTATCCCAAAGACCGGTACGGTCTTGAACTTGGCGACTTTTCTGGAGCCCGATGTTGAGACAGTTGCCATAGTATCTCTTGGAAACGTTAAAATTTGAAGATAGCAAAGCACGCACTGTCAGAGTCAATAAGTGTTGGTTGGGTTATGAAAGTACACAAGTCCAGTTTTAAAGAAAAACTTCGTTCACTTTATTTGGTGAAAAACACAACTCGGCATATTACACGTACCTGGTAATTTTCCATGCCGTAAAACATCAAAAATATACTATGTACAAAAGATTTTTAGTTGTAAATGACTAGACAGAGATTCCTTGAAGCATTTGGTAGTAAGTTACTATACTACCTCTATCACTTGCGTGTATTTCAGCCACCATCACTTGGCAAAGGGAAACCAAAGGATAAAACATCAGGAAAATATTTAAAGCGGCTTCCGAACGTTTGTAAGTAAATTTAACGTTCAATACATGCTGGTCCAAACTGACCACATCTGCATCCGTTTCGACTATTTACCGTCGTCAAACGATATTCCGCAGTGCTTCTGTCAAAAAAACATTTCTATCTGCCTGCATCAGACCATCAGTGTCTATCTCGTCTGACTTCTTCAGACGTCTGATCTCGATCGACCCTTTCGACCTTCTCATTTGCTTCAAGAAACCTCTGCCCTATATATCCGAGAATGGACAGTTCCGGAAACGCCCCCGGATATGCAAATCAGATGCGTACGCATTGAGAACTGATTTGCATGAAACCTAATGTTGAAAAACGTCACGGTTCACGCCGGTGAACGGGAAGAGTCGTTCATATTAAATTTGCATAAACGCCCGTTCACAGGAACGTGAATCGCGATGTATTGATTATTTCCAACAATCGGCCCCCTCATGCAAATCCTTAAGTCTCAATGCATATGCAAAACAAAACTTACTCTGAGAAACCAAGGTATATCAATAAACACCAAGGCCCCCAGTATCCTATCAAACATATAATGAAGGAAAAAATTTAAAGTATTATATCATTATTAAATTTAAAATAAAATGCATAAGTACTTATAGCATTTGAAAAATAGTTAAGTATTGTCGACAATATTGTAACAACAACATTTCACATCAAGTAGAAATTTATATACAACACAACTTCAATGCTTAAGTATCAGCATTCAAAAATTTAAATTTTAGTTTAAATTTAATTATAAGTATCCAAAATTTAAGTATAAGCATATTATCATATTAAACAAGTCAACTTTAAAAGATTAAGATTTTGTATAAGCATAGAATTTAAGTTTACTTTAAATTTGAGTATAAACACTATAATTCAAAAAGCTTAAAAAAAATTTAGTCTATTAACACAATATAAGTATACATAATTAATACTATTAGACTGCATTGATATACCAAATATTTAAAAATACATGATGCAAGTAATTAGATAATAAAATTCCTTTATCAAAACTTTCAACACATACTTTTTACCAAGTTGAAAAATACAAAATTTTATACACATAAGCTATTATTTAGCATCATGCGGGTCATGGAAAATGGATGTATATACAAAGGTGTAAAGTGAAAAAGATTCAATATCACAAAAATTTATACTCAAGATATACTATCTTATATCAATGAGGTTTAAGATAAACAATAATGTATATATATGACATCTTTTTAAAAAATTCCCAAGTTGTAAATTCAATTTAGTATTTAAAATTTTTCTTTAGACTAAACATTTAATCTCAAAAAGTTTTGATTTAGTTTTTAAAAATTTTATTACAAAATTTAAGTATTATTTCCTTAGTCATTGGTTTAGTAAAGTGATCTGCTAAGTTATCTTTACTATTTACAAATTTAACATTAAAAGATTCATTGACTATTAAATTTCTTAGGAAATGATATCTAACATCAATATGCTTAGTTCTATTGTTTTCAATTGGAGAGTTAGAAAAATTAATGGCTGCTTGGTTGTCGCTAAAAATAACACTGTTACTTTTATTAAAGTTTAACCCAAGTAAATGACATTCTTCAATTATGTTTTGTACCCATACCATTTCCTTAGCGGCTTCAGTTAGTGATACGTATTCAGCTTCCATGGTTGATAAGCTGACACACTTATGTTTAAAGGTACGCCAAGAAATAGGTACATTGTCAATAAAGAGTATCATGCCTCCAAGTGAAACACGGTCATCTCTGTTTGCAGCAAAGTCAGAATCTGAATAACAATTCAATTTTAACTCCTGAATGTTAGATAAATTCAACATATAGTTTTTAGTCTTTTCAACATATCCTAAAAGTCTTAACAATGCATCCCAATGCTTAATTCCAGGGTTTTCTTGAAATTGAGATAATATATTGATGGCGTAACAAATATCAGGTCTAGTCCTACTAGATATAAAAGCCAAACACCCAATTAAGCTCCTGTAAGGAAAACTTTGCATTTGCTTTATTTCTTCACTTGTCTTTGGACAATCTATTTTACTTAGAATATTCCCTTTAGAAATGGGAAGTGAAGTAACTGGATATTTATACTGTTGAAACATTTGACATACTTTATCTATATACTGACTTTGATGTATAAAAAATTTATTGTCACACTCTTTAAATTCCACGCCTAAAAGTTTTCTAATTTTTCCTAATACCTTGATATCAAATTCTATGCTAAGTAATGAAACAATGTGGTCTATGTCCCTTTGATACTTTGAGAAGAGAATTATGTCATCCACATAGACTAGCATAAGAACTTTGCTATTGTAAATATATGCACAATTACACCATTGAAGTTTTAAAAAATTTAATTCTTTTAATTTGGTGTCAAGTTCATTAAACCATTCTCTTCCACTTTGATGAAGACCGTAAATGGCTTTCTTCAACAAACAAACATAATCAGGCTGTTCCTGATTGACATAACCTTGAGGCTGTTTCATATATACCTTTTGACTCAATTTAGCATAGAGATAGGCAGATTTGATATCTAATTGGAAATGCATCCAGCCAAGCATGCATACGAAAATTGAGAAGAATGCTCTAATTAAGTTGAAGTTAACAACAGGGCTAAAAACTTCATCGTATGATTCTCCCTTTTTCTGACCATACCCCTGGGCTACAAAACGAGCTTTAAACCTCTTGATTTTCCCATTCTCGTCTTTCTTAATGGTGTAGACCCATCTATTGCCTATATGCTTTTGTGAGGTGGATGCAGGAACTAGTTCCCAGACACCCCTCTCTTGCATTACGGCCATTTCTTCATCCATAGCATTACACCATTTTTCGGACTGGGAAGATTTAATAGCAGCGTTGTACCCTTTTGGTATATTTATTTCAATATTGCTTGCTTCTGGTCTGCCTCTGACCCTTTTAAGACCTTTATTTTCCCGAAAATTAAACAGTTGCTGATCAAATTGTATATTCCTTTTATCACAATATTTCTTAACATCATTGTGCGACCTCAGCCTTTTATTATCTCCTTGAGCGTAATAATACACATCGGTTCTACTCCCATCGGGTCTTGGAACCGTCTTTCGCTGCCAAGCAATATCCGAGCAAGGAGTCATATTGGAGTCAGCAGGAGAGTCCGTTTCCTCACTGGATTCAGACGGATCGTCCGACGGATCCTCACTGGATTCAGACGGAGACGTCGTTGGATACTGTTGATTATTTCCAACAGTATCCAACCAAGTCGCAAGGTTACCATGATTATGTGAGCACGAATGTAAATAAACAACCTGCGTTGTAAAATGCGCAGAAACATAAGTGCAAAGGGACATTATTTTTATCATAGCGCGTAACGGTAAACTGACGATGATGCCAAATAAAAATTGAAATTAATCTTATTAAACATCGAATTTATATTTGTAATGAACATTAGTTATTTAGAATACATTAATAACATTATATATTTAAAGATTTCATTTGCTAAAGTGCATTTTAAGTGAATATACACTACTACTCATTTTTATCATAGTCACTAAGTAGCGTTCTAAATGTCAGATATTGACGAAATTTAAAAAATTTGAAGATAGCAAAGCACGCACTGTCAGAGTCAATAAGTGTTGGCTGGGTCATGAAAGTACACAAGTCCAGTTTTAAAGAAAAACTTCGTTCACTTTATTTGGTGAAAAACACAACTAGGCATATTACACGTACCTGGTAATTTTCCATGCCGTAAAACATCAAAATATACTATGTACAAAAAGGTTTGGAGTTGTAAATGACTAGACAGAGATTCCTTGAAGCATTTGGTAGTAAGTTACTATACTACCTCTATCACTTGTGTGTATTTCAGCCACCATCACTTGGCAAAGGGAAACCAAAGGATAGAACATCAGGAAAATATTTAAAGCGGCTTCCGAACGTTTGTAAGTAAATTTAACGTTCAATACATGTTGGTCCAAACTGACCACATCTGCATCCGTTTCGACTATTAACCGTCGTCAAACGATATTCCGCAGTGCTTCTGTCAAAAACATTTCTGTCTGCCTGCATCAGACCATCAGTGTCTATCTCGATCGTCTCAAGACGTCGTCTGATCTATCGAACACTCGATCGATCGATCTACTTGCTTCAAGAAACCTCTGCCCTATATATCCGAGAATGGACAGTTCCGGAAACGCCCCCGGATATGCAAATCAGATGCGTACGCATTGAGAACTGATTTGCATGAAACCCCATGTTGAAAAACGTCACGGTTCACGCCGGTGAACGGGAAGAGTCGTTCATAATTAATTTGCATAAACGCCCGTTCACGGGAACGTGAATCGCGATGTATTGATTATTTCCAACACTAAAGATGTATACATTGACTAACAAATTCTGCAATGTATGTGCGAGTGAGGGGAAGATATATAACGAGTTTTCGCAAAAAAACTCGTGTATATAATAATAAATTTAGATAAATTTAGATATATCCCCCAAAAATTAGAGGTTAAACGAATGTAAGTTTATAAAGTAATGTATATGTATATATATACGTATGTATATATCGTAATTCAATGTATATGTCAGAGGTCGCACGTAGCAACAGCTTTTTGTGCAACAGGTATTCTGTGGCTCATAGAGTGATGTAGCAATTAGAATATGGATCTACGCCCGTTTCGCGAGCTAACCGCCAGCTAAAAAAACATCACAGAATACGGTCCCACTGGCTGTCGGAGGTCGCACGTAGCAACAGCAGCTTTTGCAACGGGTGTTCCGTGGTTCATAGAGTGATGTAGCAATTAGAACATGGATCTACGCCCGCTTCGCGAGCTAACCTCGCTACGCTCGCCCGCTAAAAAAACATCACAGAATCCGATCCCGCTGACTGTCTGAGGTCGCACGTAGCAACAGCTGTTTGGGCAACAGGTGTTCTGTGGCTCATAGGGTGATTTAGGAATTAAAACATGGATCTACGCCTGCTTCCCGAGCTAACCTCACTACGCTCGCCTGCAAAAAGACATCACAGAATCCGGTCCCGCTGGCTGTCACAGGTCGCACGTAGCAACATGTGTTCTGTGGCTCAGAGTGATGTAGCAATTAGTACATGGATCTACGCCCGCTTCGCGAGCTAACCTCGCTACTGTCGCCTGCTAAAAACATCACAGAATCCGGTTCCGCTGGCTGTCGGAGGTCGCACGTAGCAACAGGTGTTCTGTGGCTCATAGAGTCATGTAGCAATTAGAATATGGATCTACGCCCGCTTCGCGAGCTAACCTCGCCTGCTAAAAAACATCACAGAATCCGGTCCCGCTGGCTGTCGGAGGTCGCAGGTAGCAACAGCTGTTTGTGCAACAAGTGTTCTGTGGCTCATAGAGTGATGCAGCAATTAGAACATGGTTCTACGCCCGCTTCACGAGCTAACCTCGCTACGCTCGCCCGCTGAAAAACATCACAGAATCCGGTCCCGCTAGCTGTCGGAGATCGCACGTAGCAACAGCGGCTTGTGCAACGGGTGTTCTGTGGCTTATAGAATGATGTAGTAATTAGAACGTGGATCTATGACCGCTTCGCGTGCTAACCTTGCTATGGTCGCCAGCTAAAAAAACATCACAGTATCTTGATCCCCTGGCTGTCAGAGATCGCACATAGCAACATCTATCTGTGCAAAAAGTGTTCCATAGCTCATAAAGTGATTTTCATGTTACTTCCGCGCTTCAAAATCTCAATCAAACTCAATCTAGAATAAATCACGTACGATTCCTTATACGTAATGCGCATTCGCTCCAAAAACACAGCAAGCCCACGTATAACCATCAAACTCTTCAGTACTATCATTCCTCTCACACAATCGCATTACCCACTTGCAATCAACCCCTGATTCATACAGCATTTAATTGCATTCATTTTACCACTATCAACCAAACGATCAAAAGAACAATACTAAATCTTTCACTCTTCATAGCCATTTAGTACACTCAAATGAAATCAAAGAAATTTTACCAATACTTGTATTTAAATCTTGTTCCCAAACATCTAATTTTAAAAGATCAGTAGATTAATTCATAATGAGCATAAAATAACACAAATTAAGACAGTTGCCAGAGTTATCAACTTGCAAGGTTACCATGGTTACGAAGTACGAAGAGTTACTAATATCGCAACATAGCCCTCCGCTTATCGCCGATTTGGCACTACAGAAAAAAACAACCGTACCGGTCTTTGGGATTTAGCCAAAAATTGAAAAAACAACAAAATTTAATACCAGAGTGTTTTCTTTTACATTAAAATTATTTTAAATGCGATAATATTGGTAAGTAACAATTTGAATTAATTTTGTACTATGATTCTATAACTTTTATTCATTGTATAAAAAATGTGCTTTAACAATTGTAGAATATTTTAAATTCTTATTACTATTCGGTTTGGCCGAATATTAAAGTATTCGGCCAAACCGAATATTCGGTTTGACTGCCGAATAGGCAGTATACCGAATATTCGGTGCAACCCTAAAAAATTGTGATCAAACATTTATAATAAGCAATGTTTAAAATGTACCATTAATATGATCGTACTTTAATAAAAAGCATAGATATTAGTTATAATGAAATCTGCACATTAGGACCAATAGTCTGCACAATTGGTGCATTTTTGTTCTTAAAACGAGTGGTGGGCTATATAATTAATCTACCAAATTTTCTTGCAATTCTTTTTGCATGTTTTAAATGTGATTTAGAAAAAAAATTCATGTAATGGGTTACTGATACACTGAAGCAAATGTATGACCAGGAATACACTCAAACACAGTAGCAAATGCAATGGTCAGGATTAATTAATCCTGACCATTGCATTTGCTACCGTGCAGACCACTTTAATGTAAATTATTAACACTGAAATCTTTCTTTGAAATATAACTAATTTATATTATACATTATAACGAATAACTATGCTTTTAATTGAAATTCTGTCATATTAATGGTACATTTTAAACATTGCTTATTATAAATGACCATTAGATTAGCGAATGCGTAGATATAATGGTTGGAAGCCGAAAGGGACCCTGTGGTCGGCTGTCTAGACACGTCGTAAACAAAATATTGGACCCCCACTCCCCTCTTAATTTGACATATTTGTCACGTAATGCAGTCAACTGCAAAGGAAACTTTCCGAAAACATGACCGGCAAATAAATGAAGCTCATTTTGTATAAACAAAATTATGTTTTCCTTAAAGATATTATTTCCTGATGTTTGCACTTCATCAAAAGTGACATTACTACTTTCTTAAAAATAGTTTCATTAGAATCATATTTATTCACCGCAAGTTAAATGTGATGGAAAAAATATTAAAACTCAGAACACAATAAAGTATATATTACAATTTCAAAACTAAATATGGCATTTTGTAAGTGATTAAGTACTTCAAATCCACGTGTTCCGGATATACAATAAATTAACTTATTAAAGTTATATAATAAAAGTAAAACACTTACCACTTTATTGGTTTTATAAAATAGTTCTGCACATTTCGGATCTTTTTTCAGAAGAAATGAGTACACTAAACTGTCTACATTTAGCAGCGGACCAGTCGCCATGATCAAATTTTTGTGAAATTTACGTCGTACACAGAAATCAGAGATCCACCATGCTTGCTTGCTTGCTTAAATGCTGCCAACTCGCAGTTTTATAAATTTCATCAGAAAATTCTCAAGGCTCTCCTTGGCTCAGCTTGAACCCAAACGAGTATTGTATAATTTTTTCATGATCCAAATTTAAAATTTAAGACCAATTAAAAATTTTGCAATATGTAATAATAGCAGAAATTTCTAAAATCGCACACAACACAACGAAAAAATATTTTTCATATATTTATTTTTTGTTTGCGCATGCGCTGTGGTAGCCAAAAACATGAAGTCGTCGTCTCAGCTGTTAAGACGTTTAATGAATGAGTTCTGACTTTTGACAACATTTTATTATGATTCTAAGGTAATATTATACACTTCTCACTTATATATATATATATATCCAACCATAAGAATTTTAAAAAATTTGCAACTTTGTCATTTGAACTTTTCTATTGTCGCATTCTGTACAAGTGGAGGGTGTGAAGTATTAACTTTGTTATTTTGTGTGTGTCTGTATATACGGGAAACGGATGTCTTCTTCTAATTGTTACTTACATTTGGTATTTTTCACTTGTTGCTTTGCTTGTTGAAGATGATTGTCATCTTCCTTCACTTGAGAATTATTTCTGTATCACAAATTGCTTTCGGTTTCATTTTTTTCTATTTTTATTGTTTGAAAATAGACTATAATTTCCGTTATAAATAGGAAATTTTCCACATTTCGGTTATAAAAACAAAAACAAAAGGCGCCCCATTAGTGAAAAATAGCAAAAAACAACACATTGATGATTAAATTATGTAATAAACCGGACTACAACGTAAAATGTAGCTATAAAATAAACTATTGGAGATAGAATCATAATACACATCATAAATAAAAAATATTTTCCTGTTAATAAAATTATTAATTCCCGTAATTTAAACATTCCATTTAAATATACTAATTAGTAGGTATATCTATTTTTTGCCCATTTATATTTTTCTGAAAGAAGTATCTTTGCAAATTTTGATTTCTTTTCAAGAAAGCATAAAATTCAGGAGTGAGATATTTCTTCGCAGTTATGCAACAAAAATAGAGATATTTTAATTCTTTCTTTAATCTGTATTTTTTTTCTATATGTTATATTGCCGTGCTTTTGAGATCTCTGCTAATTCATGATACAAAAATATAAACCGGTAGGTAAATCCAGAGACCAACTCATGCCATGTATTTTCTCTAGTTACGTACAAATCGCGCCGAGTTAGTGCATTCTCCCATGTTTTGAAATTGGTCCACTCATCCTAAGTGACGTCGTATTCTTCCATGTTTAGAAATAGGCTCCTGCCACCAAAATGACTTTTGCTACTGTGTTCTAAACAAGATTTTCTAATCTAAATGATAGTATAATTTAATTTGAATAATAGTGAATAATAGTCATAAAAACATTGCAAAATAAGATTTTTGTGAATTTTAAAATTTTTTTGCTACAATTTTGTCTGTGCATGTTGTACATAGCAAAATCACTTTCTCCATACAACCAAAGATCTGTACGTGGGCATGGGTTCAACCTAAAGATCGAAATCTGTGGAACGAATGTACCAGTGGTCCATGTAGGGGCAGAGGTTCGACCTAAAGGTTGTTCTACACCAGGACAGGATCCCCAGTGATCTCCGGTTTATTAGGAACAGTTGCCTGCAGTGCCCAAACACAGAGTATGCTACAATTTTATCTGTGCAAGTCGCACGTAGCAAAATCACTTTCTCCATGCAACCGAGGATCCGTACAGGGGTAGGGGTTCGACCTAAAGGTCAAAATCGGTGGCATGAATGTATCGGTGGTCCATGTAAGGGCAGGGGTTCGACCTAAAGGTCGCAATTTGTGGAACGAATGTACCAGTGATCCATGTAGAGTCTGGGTTCAATCTAAAGGTCGTCATACACCGGAACTGGGCCCCCAGTGATCTTCAGTTTATTATTAATGGTTGCCTGCAGTGCCCAGACACAGAATATCCTACAATTTTATTTGTGCATGTCACACGTAGCAAGATAACTTTCTCCATGCAACCGAAGATCCGTACAGGGACAGAGGTTCGACCTGAAGGTTGAAATCTGTGGAACGAATGTACCAGTGGTCCATGTTAGAAAAAAATTTGTACTCTAGCAAAATTTCAAAAAATTGATGCTTATAAAAAAAAAAGTTTGTACTCTAACGAAAAGATTAAGAACTTTTAAAGGAGAAAGCAATTTTCTAAACACAGAAAAATATAAGCCAAGTTTCAAAACATGGGATAAATTAAACAAAAAACACTAACCTTCGGGACTCCTCTTCCAGCTGAAAACGCTCCATTCAAACAAATCAGTCATTTGGTCTCTCACACACAACTTCATTTCATCTCCACATTTAGGACAAATATACTTATCACTCATAATCCCTTTCATAACACACTTATTAATCACTTCTTTCAAACCTTTATTTTCCAAATTATAGTAGAATTTTATACCAAAAATCAAATAATAAAAGCATGTGCAACTATGGCCAAAAATATTGAAAGAATTGTGTTTTCACATCAGAAGATTGTAGCAACCACAGAAACCTATTCTTACGTCACCTTCGTGAATATTCTTATTGGATGTTACACAATTACCGCTGAAAAACACCGATACAAGAGGTTACCAGATTACAACATAAAGCTGTCTCAATTGGAACGCTTGACAAGTGAGTTGAAAGTTCGATGGGTTGGTCTCTGGATTAGTCTATAAACCACATCTCAAGATAAAGTGTGACCTTTAGATGAGTGTGGTAATTTTTTTTTAAAGGATCACAGGTTGCCGAACCAGTAGTGTGCATTAAGGTTTTCATAACTTCAATAAATCAAATTTTTGAAATTAGGTCTAATTTTAATAAATTAATTTTTAAAATTAGTTCACAATTTCTTAGCTAGTATTGAACATTCGTTATAGTTTTTCTTTTTAATAACTCATAAAAAGTATCTTCTCATAAAATAATTGGTAGATTGATAGAATAAACCCCCACTTTTAAGTACAAAAATGTGTGTTCCAAGTTTACACATTTCCCATGTTTTGAAATTGGCTTCTTCAACTAAAATGATATATTCTCCTGTGATTTAAAATTGGCTCTACCCAGAGTGATGTAATCTACCACTTTTCCATCTGTCTCCATCCTTTAATTATTACTCAATAGGCAATCTAAACTTGTTTATTTTCATATGTTGGTTTATTTTAAAGAAATATTTTGCATAATAAACTTAATATGAAAGTTAATTATAATGGGAATAAGATTATTGTTATGAAAGTATAAAATTTTTCTTGGCAATGCAATCTCTTAACAAGGAGAAAACACATTTACAGACAACCATTGCTATTATGTGAAGTAGGGTTGCCTGAACTTGGTGACATTTATTGTGACCTTTGTTTTAGATTTGGTGAAATATCATCACCTTGGTGAGTTTCTGAACGCACTAAAACTTCCAGACTTATCCATTAGTTTCAAAGGTCTCATTGTTCCTAGAGATTTCTATGAAGAGTATATAACGCAGTGATCGTTCAGTGGGACAGAGTTGACATAATATGAGTCAAATTAAATTGTGAGATACGTCAGTGTTTTGAGAAGAGATTTGGCTGTTTTGTCAGTTAGTTGAGCATTTTCTCGCTATCTTACTGGGCCTGATATTTAATTTGTGATTTTGTAAGATAGCTATAGTGTCATTAATTATAAATTGTTCCTGTTTTTTGGTGCTTTTAAACAAAAGTGTTACCAGAAATTTGGATTCACTTTTGTATCCCGAGAGTATGCTCATGACTTAAGAGGATATGTCATAACATTATTAATAGTTAATATTCCCATGCAGTGCTTTGAATCTAAAGACTTTTTTTTTTAACATTTTAGGTTTTTAAATAGTTATTATGTTGAAGTTTATTCTCTCTGTCACACACATATATATTTATTCTAGAAGGTATGCTCGTCATATTATGGGAAGTAAAAAATTTCAAAACGTTACCGCCCACCGGCAGCTACTATCCATGGGAGCACAAGTGTCATGTACCTCTCCCAAACAATATTATTATTTACTATATGTCTACCTAATGAAACATACATGTTATATCATTCTCTAACAAAAGGTAATTAATTTGCAATGTTCTAACAAAACTTATTTGTCCCACAAATAAGTGGAACACACTTAAATTTAAATTATATTAAAATAATAAGTCCTATTACGTGCCATGGATTATCAAGAAAATTTAATTTAATTTTGCAAAATATTGAATTTTCATCGATTATTTATCATTTTCATTATTTAGTGTCATTTTATCAATTTGGTCATTTTATTAATTTTCTATATTCTAATTTTCTCTATTTTACAAAGTTTGTAGCTTTTTTTACCCATTTTTTAGGAGTTTATCACTTCTATTTTTTCCTATTTTTAGGCGTTTATCCCTTCTATTTTTCCTAGTTTTGGGGCTTGACTCTCCTATTTTCCTTACTATTTTTTAGAAATTTTCGCTGCTGTCCCTGATTAAAGCAATAGTGGCATTTTTTAATTCCTCTTTCATTAGCAGATCGACTGATTTATCAGCTCATCTAATAATGATTCAGCTAATATCTTTCTATTAGGAAGGACATAACCTTGATGCAAAGCATTTATCATCTCTCTAAATGCAATGCATAACTATCAGCAATATTGAAAGATATATTATTTGCATAGAAGAATTCTGATACTTTTTGATCAAGAATTGACCTCTGGCAGTTATTTGTTTTGATGGTAAATTCTCCAATTAATCTTTCATGTTTGGGTTTTAATGTTTCTACAGTTTCACCTTCCAAAACAATATTAGACTTTTTGCATGCAAGAACACCATCTTCAATATAGTTGCTTTCTTTTCAATGAAGTGGATGTTTCTTTACTGAATGAAGATTCATCATCATCACCATCAATATTTGATTTTGAACACAATAAATGAGCTTCAGATTTCTGGCATTTATATTTATATTCACATGAGCACAAGTATGGATCCTTTCCACTTTTGCATTACTATATCACCATAAAACTTACACATCACTTGACATTTGTTATCTGTTTTATTCACCACGGTCCATTCAGTAGACTGTTTTCTTCCACTACCTACAAATCTAGGTGTGGCTTACAAACTTTATTTTAAAAAAAAACTTTATATCTTACACTTTTTCAAAATAAAGTTTTGAAATTTTATGACCAGACTTGTCTAGCAAATCAGTAGAAAGAAATGGAAAAATACTGTATCCAGATAACAAATTTCCTGTTTAGTCACCTTCTGCGATAGTGGTGAAACTGGCAAACCAGTATAAATGAAGGGGTGAAGAAAAGTAGAAAAGCTAGTCAGTTGTCATTGGTGGAATATGCATGTTATTGTAAATATTATCCAATAAGTGACAGCAGGTGTTTTTTTAATTTTAACTCAATAGTGCAAGAAATTCTTTCTTGCACATAATGATCAACACTGCCTTGCATTTTCAGAGAATTAGATTTATCTGTTTCAGAATTTAGTTTCTTAGAACTATTTTTTTTTTTTACTGTGTGTGTGTTCTTTTGAATCAATAATGAAATACTTTACTCTTTTCTTTCAGCATTTAGGGGCAGTGTTTTTTATCTACAAGTTTTGATTAGTAACTAGCTAAAATTGTTTCAAAATACTAATATTCAATGTTTATTAATGTAATGTAAATTTTAATAATAGTAATTGAGTAATAATTGTCATAAATTACTCAGTTAATTATTAAATTATATTAATTAATGTATATGGGATATTCTTACCTTCCACATTATCGAAAACCCTGAAATAACCCAGTGGGTTAGATTTTTCTGAAAAAAACCCAGGTTTTTGCCTACCCTGCTTGCTCGGTTATGAAATTTGACACACAGATAGTGATCCGGCCGTCCAAACAGTTACCTTACACCTTTCTGGTAGGTCGGACGGTCTGGGTCTCAACACAAATGAAATATCAGGGAAGACAAGGTTGTCAGTCAAGTCAAGGTGGTGGGCTACCCAAATAATTTATGACCAAGTAGCTTTTATTTTAATTATTTTTAATTTGAAATAAACGTATAAAATGCTTTTTGTGTAAATAAATGCCGGGAGATATCAACAAATTTTTATTCTATTTGAAGCCTGTTATCTCTTTTCCCTGCTTGCATTGAGAAATCGGCGTGCTCCAATTGTTTAGGAGAGATGTGTGTGTGTGTCTCTTCCTATCAATGTTCTATTGAGAGCTTCTATGGAGAGCTGAAAGAATATGCGCACACTGATTCTATCCTTGCTACAACAGTTCCCAGATACACATGTCTATCTGCTGTTTTCATTACACACATTTGCTGTGTTTTAAATGTTTGAGGCCCCAACTAACTAGGTTCCACTATTCACTGTATCTTTAAATTTGGCATGTAATTGTCTTTTGTGGTATATTTGGATTTTGAACTTTAAAGGGCCATCTCATATTGGGCATGCCATAAGAATGTACTCATTTTGGGAGAATAACTTGAGAATCAGAGAAATTAATATAGTCAAATTTAATCAGTTATTGTCTTTTGTGGTATATATATTTTTATTCTTTGGATTCTGAATCTTACTGGTGGCTAGCTCTTTTTGGGCCTGCAATAGTAAAGTGTGCATCTTTTGGGATTGTCTTTAAATCTGGTGTAGCTCATATTAACCCTGAAACTGAGACACCAATTGGGATATTATTTTCTGTTGGTCTTGTGGCAGCACTTGTATTTGTTTTTGTAGTTTGGCAACACCCCAATGTTGTTGATATCATTTGCAATGATGGCTGTTACTGTTGGAAACTTGGTTCTGTTTTCATCGCGATTCTCGTTATCGCGAGAACGTGTTTACATTTTTAGAATGGTTCTACCGTTCTCGTGAACGACTCGTGACGGGAACAGAACATGCCATTCATGCAAATCGCCTTCTCGCCGCGCGCGCATCTGATTTGCATATAGTGAAGGCGCTGCCGTCAACGGTTGTGTTTCCGGAGCGTACCCATCACGGTGTATATATGATAGGACACATTCTCAGTTATTCAGATCTGATCTTATCGCAGACCTTAGTGATCTCGGAGTTAGTCAGTGAGACTCTCAGACCATGTAGTAGACATGAAAGACCTTTATGGAAGGCAGACCTTGATCGGTAGAGAGTAGTCTAACTTCCAAAGCCATGACGTGTGACCTGATGATGGTGGCTTCATTAACGTGCACGGCATGTGTGGTACAGTAGCTGTTTTTTCTACTTACCGATGTTATAGTAACTGAGAGTGTGTGCCTAGTCATAGACTGTGTAAAACCTTTTTCATGAGCTTGCTAGCTCATTGTATATAGTTTTGCTTTGCAACGAATGTTACAGTGTTTTATTTTGTAACTTTATCTGATGCAATGGATCTCACAACAAATAAATTGTGTTTGTGTTTAACGAGCTTGCTTTCTTGAGAAAACACATCACTACTGCGTATCATCTGCTACAAATTTTTTCTTACCAGCACTTCAGATATGGATATGGCCAAACACTGCTAAATCTGCAAATGACTTTCAAATTTTCTAGTCTAGTCGCTCAGCTAACATAGCAAAGAGCATTTCGAGCAGCCGACATTTGGTTATGGGCCCTAGTATGTCAAGGCCATAACTTTTATCCGTGATAAAGCAGCAGTGAAGAGTTGTGAATTCCATCGACGGGGGCCGCGACCGGCGCCATTTGCATCAAGCAGAAAGGTAAACAATGCACTCTAGTCACAGTTAAAGACTATGGAGGTGAGCAACGGCATAGAAGCGTTAAACAGGGACAATTACGTCACCTGGCGGAATGAAATTTCGTTTATCCTGAAAGGAGAAGGATGTTACGGCCACATCAACCGTACTGCGTTACCAGTCGACGAATCTACGTCACGGCGCGAGCGAGAGGAGTACATGCGCAGCAGCGACCGCGCACTTTCCATCCTGTTTCGAAATATCTCGACAGAATACAGAGAACTGCTCGACATCAGCGACAGCCCGGCGGATGCGTGGGAGAAGTTGGAGGCGCATTTTGAGGCCCCAACGCGCGCTAATTTAGTTCATCTGTTGGACGAGTTTTTCAGTCTTCGCCCGGGAATCGAGGAACCCATCGACATATTTTGTACGAGGATACGGAAAGCAGTAACCAAGCTCAAAAACGTGAACCATCCCGTGGAGGACGTGTACGTGGCATTCCAAGCCATCCGGTATCTACCAGATTCTTTCCAGAGCATCATCCAAACTATTTATCGTTGGAATGATACGGACTTTAAATTGGATAAAATTCAGAAAGAACTCCCTCTGGAGGAGGGCAGGATTAGACAGTTGAAGAGGGATCATGACAATAACAATGTAAGTTCCAATTCATCTGTATATTTTTCTAATGTTAACGCTAAATGCAAAAATGTTACCAAAGTTAAAAAGTCTATTAAGGTCATAGGACCATGCTTTATGTGTAATAAAAATGGTCATGTAAAGGCACAATGCCCAAAATTGAAAAAGATGACTAGCTCTAGTATTATTGAAGTATTTTCAAATATAAATGTAGAAGCTAATATTGTTGATAATCCTGACAATAGGCTCAGCTGGGTGATTGACACCGCTGCTACGCGACACTTTTGTAATGATGTTAAAATGTTTTCAAAATTTGATAAATGTAAGGATACATCTATGTCGCTAGCAGTGTGTGATATGGAAAGCCCAGTTGAGGCTATTGGAACGGTGAACATGTATGTTAAATTTAAAGATCATACAAATAATATTGTGCTACAAAATGTTATGTATTCACCAAAATTATGGCGTAACTTGTTGGCCGCATCTGTATTAGAAGAGCAGGGCTATTCTTTTAGTGCAGCCAAAGGTGTTCTATGGTTTAAGACTCCTGAGGGAGAAAATTTCTTTTACGCTAAACGTAAAGAAGGATTGTATTTCTTAAAACCACAGTACTCAACTAAAAGTTTAAATAGTAGTGTTGAGGGCCGTAAAGGAGATCAGGATAGGGACAAAAATTCTAAACAGGTTAGAAAAACCCCTGCAACAAATAGTCAAAGTCAAAACAAAATTAGGCCTAACTTGAATAAAAGGAAAAACAAATCTGATTTAAAATCAAAGTCAAATAAAATTAGTGGTTCAACAGTTGAAATTCTGAACAAAACTGAATTATGGCATAGGAGATATGGCCATATTAACTCAGACTACTTGCACCAAACAAGTAAAGTTTCCGCGGCAAACGGACTCCCAAAATTAAAATATGCAAAAGTAAATTGCATTCATTGCAAACTTGCAAAATCTAAAAGAGTTTCGTACAAACCAATAGGCAGGATTAGATCTACAGAACCTTTGCAATTACTGCACATGGACGTTTGTGGTCCAATGCCTGTAGCTTCATTGGGGGGAAACAAATACTTCTTGACTATTACAGATGATTTTAGCCGTAAGGTGTTTGTTTTTATTTTAAAACAGAAATCAGATGTATTTAAAGTTTTTCAAGATTTTCAAGCTTGTCAGGAGAGACAATTAGGCAAAAAGATTTTGTGCATCCGTACTGATAACGGCATGGAATTTTGTCACGGTCAATTTAAAGCTTTTTTGAAAAAGTTAGGGATTAAGCATGAACGATCTAACACTTATACACCCGAACAAAACGGGGTATCTGAAAGATTCAACCTGACAGCGTTAGATTGTGTCAAGGCAATGCTTAATCAAAGCAAAGTTGGTGACAAAATGTGGGCAGAGGCAATCCTATGTTTTACTTATACAAAGAACAGGATTTGCCATAAATTTAAAGTTAAAACTCCACACGAATTGTACTATGGGAAGAAGCCTGCTGTATCCCATCTCAGAATTTTTGGATGTAAGGCTTATGCTGGTATAGCAAAACAGCTTAGGAAGAAGCTAGACCTAAGAGCTCAACTGGGAGTTATGGTAGGATATGCAGAAAATACCAGAGGCTATAGAATTCTTGTGAAAGAAAAGAAAATACTAGAGATAAGCAATGTCCGTTTTGAGGAGATGGAAGCAGCGGAAGGCGTCCTGGACCCTATTCGACCTAGAAACTTCACCCAAAGGAAATCGGGTTTTACTCGAACATCAGATTCAGGATCGGGATGTTTGGATAGTGAGTCAGAGGAAGAAGCAGGTGAGAGCCATGACACTAGTCATACTAGTGAGGAAGAGGACTCTCCTGCTGATTCCGGTCTGACCCCCTGTTCAAACATCGATTGGGAAAGGAAGATCGTACCCAGGCCTGATGGAACTCGAACTGATGTTTACTACTCAGTGAGGGGTGATAAACATAGACTGAGAAGTCATAATGATGTTAAAAAATTCTGTGCTAAGGCTAACATACATTATGACCAAAATTTGTTTAACTTTAGAGAAAAGAGAGATATCAAATCCAGGCCAGAGGCAAGCAACATAGAGATAATAGTTCCCAAAAACTATAAATCGGCAATTGAATCTCCGCACTCGCAGGAATGGCAAGAAGCCATGAATAATGAAATAGCAATAATGCAAGAGAGGGGTGTTTGGGACTTAGTGCCTACACCCACCTCACAAAAGATAATCGGATCCAGATGGGTATACACCATCAAAAGGGATGAAAATGGAATAGTAAAGAGATTCAAAGCTCGATTAGTGGCTCAGGGATATTCACAAGAGAAGGGGGATTCGTATGACGAAGTATTTAGCCCCGTTATAAATTTTTGCTTAATAAGAGCTTTTTTTGCAATTTTTGTATGTTTGCTTAACTGGAAGCATTTTCAATTAGACATCAAGTCGGCATACCTTTATGCTAAATTGAATGCCAAAGTTTTTATGAAACAACCACCTGGATATGTCGATCCGAACCAACAAAATCATGTCTGTTTGCTGAAAAAGGCAATATATGGCTTACATCAGAGCGGCAGAGAGTGGTATAATGAGCTTGACACCACTTTGAGAAAATTAAATTTCTTCAAACTCAAATGGTGCAATTGTGCATATTTTTACCAGAACAAAGTATTAATGTTGGTATATGTGGATGACATAGTTTTATTTTCAAAACATCAAGGTGATATTGATCATGCAGTTTCTTTACTAAAGGAAGAATTTGATATCAAAACTCTAGGGAAGGTCCAAAAACTGTTAGGTGTGGAATTTACAGAAATCAATAACAAAATTTTTATACATCAAAGGCAGTATATTGATAAAGTTTGCCAAATGTTTAAAGAATTCAAATATCCTATTTCTTCACTCCCTATTACAAAAGGAATCACGTTGAGCAAAAATGATTGCCCAATGAATGATGGAGAATTAAAACAAATGCAAAATATCCCATACAGAAGTTTGATAGGATGTTTAGCCTATTTGTCAAGTAGAACTAGACCAGATATATGTTACGCTGTAAATATTCTGTCTCAATTCCAAGAGAATCCTGGCATGAAACATTGGGACGCATTACTTAAACTTTTAGGATATCTTGAGAAAACAAAGAATTACATGTTAAACTTATCAGGCATTGGTAACTTAAATTTAAATTGCTACTCGGATTCGGATTTTGCCGCCAATAGGGATGACAGGGTGTCACTCGGGGGTATGTTATTTCTTATAGATAGAGTACCCGTTTCTTGGCGTACATTTAAACACAAGTGTGTTAGTCTGTCAACGATGGAAGCGGAATATGTTTCATTGACAGAAGCTGCGAAAGAAGTTATTTGGCTACAAAATATCATTGAGGAATGTATGAAGCTAGGGTTAAAATTTAACAGAAATAATAGCATAATTTACTGTGATAACCAAGCTGCAATTAATTTTTCAAATTCCCCAATAGAGAATAACCGAACCAAACATATTGATATAAAGTACCATTTCCTGAGGAATTTAGTTGAGAATGAATCTTTTAAAATCATCTTTGTAAATACCAAGGAAAATGTAGCAGATTACTTTACAAAACCAATGACCAAAGATAGAGCATTAAACTTTTGTAATCAAATTTTCAAAAACAAAAATGATTAAATTTGTAATTTCTAAATTTTTTCTTTCTTTTACAAATATGGTTAGGATATCGTATAATTTACTCCTCCCTCTGTGATGCAGATACTTGTATCTAGAGTATATATATGTGTATTGTTTACAATGAACTCTTTAAAATTTTTCCACATTACACTGAATGTATATATATATCCATGTTTTCAATTCCCGCATAAGCCAGTTATGCTTATGTGTATTACTTTGTGTGTTTACTCCTTGTTATCACACACTTTATGATCCATTGACAAACCACTTATTTAAATTTGTATATCAATACAGAAAGAAAAATCTTTCATTATCTATGTCACTGCTATTAGTATTAATTGTGTATACTGGTCTTGGACAGAGATAATGAACAGCTATAATTGAATTTGATATTTATAGTAAAATTTTTTTTAATCTTAAATGTTAAATTTAATAATTATACATAAAATTTTCTACACAAATTGAATTTGATATTTATAGTAAAAATTTTTTAATCTTAAATGTTAAATTTAATAATTATACATAAAATTTTCTACATAATTGAATTTGATATTTATAGTGAAATTTTTTAATCTTAAATGTTAAATTTAATAATTATACATAAAATTTTCTACATAATTGAATTTGATATTTATAGTGAAATTTTTAATCTTAAATGTTGAATTTAATAATTATACATAAAATTTTCTACACAAATTGAATTTGATATTTATAGTGAAATTTTTTAATCTTAAATGTTAAATTTAATAATTATACATAAAATTTTCTACACAAATTGAATTTGATATTTATAGTGAAATTTTTTAATCTTAAATGTTAAATTTAATAATTATACATAAAATTTTCTACACAACTTGAATTTGATATTTAAAGTAAAATTTTTTTTAATCTTAAATGTTAAATTTAAATCATTATACTTAAATTTTCTTGAAACTTAAATTTTGATTGACTTAAATTAAAGTTTTGGAACTTAGTGTTTCAATGATATCTAAAATTTTTCTTTCAATGATAAAAATTTTTGCTCAACATGAAAAGTGATGTACATACTTTATGTTTTTGCTGGATACTAAAGAACTTGACATTTTTGTTGTTATGTTTTTTAGAATAATTTCATTGATTGATAGCACGTGCGCCGAGATTTGGGGTTTTGCAAGAGGGGGCCGATTGTTGGAAACTTGGTTCTGTTTTCATCGCGATTCTCGTTATCGCGAGAACGTGTTTACATTTTTAGAATGGTTCTACCGTTCTCGTGAACGACTCGTGACGGGAACAGAACATGCCATTCATGCAAATCGCCTTCTCGCCGCGCGCGCATCTGATTTGCATATAGTGAGGGCGCTGCCGTCAACGGTTGTGTTTCCGGAGCGTACCCATCACGGTGTATATATGATAGGACACATTCTCAGTTATTCAGATCTGATCTTATCGCAGACCTTAGTGATCTCGGAGTTAGTCAGTGAGACTCTCAGACCATGTAGTAGACATGAAAGACCTTTATGGAAGGCAGACCTTGATCGGTAGAGAGTAGTCTAACTTCCAAAGCCATGACGTGTGACCTGATGATGGTGGCTTCATTAACGTGCACGGCATGTGTGGTACAGTAGCTGTTTTTTCTACTTACCGATGTTATAGTAACTGAGAGTGTGTGCCTAGTCATAGACTGTGTAAAACCTTTTTCATGAGCTTGCTAGCTCATTGTATATAGTTTTGCTTTGCAACGAATGTTACAGTGTTTTATTTTGTAACTTTATCTGATGCAATGGATCTCACAACAAATAAATTGTGTTTGTGTTTAACGAGCTTGCTTTCTTGAGAAAACACATCACTACTGCGTATCATCTGCTACAAATTTTTTCTTACCAGCACTTCAGATATGGATATGGCCAAACACTGCTAAATCTGCAAATGACTTTCAAATTTTCTAGTCTAGTCGCTCAGCTAACATAGCAAAGAGCATTTCGAGCAGCCGACAGTTACAACGCGTGTAGAGTATCTTGTCTTCTTAGTTATTAAAAACTAAGTTTCAATTCTTTTCTTGTTTCATTTACAACTATTAGTACAATTTTCATAACTAAGAAGAAAGTTTTTGTATCTTGATCGCTTTTACTAAATAATATGGAACAATTTCTAAAACCAGAAAGGTTTAATACGGATCCGCGTGTGCGAACGCCGAAGCAAAATGGCGCCATTGCAAACGAACTTTCAGTAACTTCCTGGAAAAGATACCAAGCATTTTGGATGAAAATAAATTACCATTACTATTCAACTACGTGAGCGCTGATGTCTACCAGTTCATAAATGACTGTACAACCTATACGCAAGCCATATCGACTCTTGATTCCCTCTTCGTGAAGAAATGAAACGTCATTTTCGCTAGACATTGTTTGTCGACACGACACCAACAAACGGAAGAAATGGTGGGAGAATATCTACAAAGCTTAAATCAGCTAAGCAAGGACTGTGAGTTTTCGGACGTTAAGGCTGAAGAATACCGCAAAGTATATATTAGAAACGTCTTCATACGAGGATTAAGATGTGCGCGCATCCGCCAACGTCTCCTAGAAAATACGTCAATGACTCTCGATCAAGCTGTTGATCAAGCAAAAGCTCTCGAATTGGCCGAAGTGCATGCGGCCTCATATTTGGGGAATCCAAACCCGGCAACAACTGCCGCTGTGGAAGACCGTTCTCCAGAAGAAGAAGCCCCGACCACGTCAGCGGTTTACACCTCCGCCAGATCCCAAAAATGTTTTTTCTGTGGACAAGAGGTACATCCCAGAACCAATTGCCCTGCCAGAGACGCTACGTGCAGAAGGTGTGGGAAAAAGGGACACTATCAGCGTGTATGCAAGTCCAAGGAAACTAGGAATTCCTCGAATGTGGCGGCATCTTCTAATACACTTGCCGCCTATCCGGGAGCCCTTCATTGTCTTCAGAAATCAATAGTGAAAGCAACTGTGAACAATATACAACTTAGCGCACTTATCGACACCAGAAGCTCCTTAAGTTTCCTAAATGAGAAACACCTAGCTAAATGTAAAATAAAAATGAAACCATATGTGGGCAGAATAGCCATGGCAAATTCTTTCATAGTTGCCGAAGTGATAGGCTGCTGCACAGTAAACTTAAGATTCGAGCAATTCTTCTATCAAGATGCGGAACTATTAATTATGAAAGATCTCTGTAGTGATATTTTGCAAGGACATTCATCTGTGGAAATTGGATTTAATGGTAATAGACCCCCCTTTAACAATTTGTTCCTTGACTGTGGCACAAGTGCCTTCCGTGTCGTTATTCGTAAACTTAAATCCTGAGTGTAGACCGGTAGTGACTAAGTCAAGACGACACACTGACGAAGACAATGAATTTATGGCTTCGGAAATTCAGAAACTCCTCCAGGAAGGAGTCATTGAGCTGAGCAATTCACCGTGGAGAGCTCAAGCGTTTGTGACCAGAGGTGATAATCACAAACCCAGGATGGTGGTAGACTACTCTCAGACCATTAACAAATATACGTTACTCGACACCTACACTCTCCCCAAAATTGAAGAGGTTATTGCAAAAATTTCAAAAAATAAAGTGTTTAGTAAAATTGATCTCCAAAGTGCCTACCATCAAATCCCTATTCTGGACAGTGAAAAGCATTGCACAGCTTTTGAGGTAGGCGATAAACTGTACCAATTCTTGCACGTCCGATTCGGGGTCACCAACAGAGTAGCATGTTTTCAAAGAGTAATTGATACAGTGATCGAAGATGAGGGACTTAAACTGACTTACCCATTCCTGGATGATGTGACTGTTTGTGGGAAAGATCAGCAGGAACATGATGATAATCTTGCAAAATTCTTGTCGGCTGTGAAAAAGTTCAATCTGACGTTAAATGAACACAAATGCACATACTCGACGAATGTGGTCCAGTCATTGGTTTATCATATAGTTTGCGACGGAATGATCAAACCAGATCCAGAACGGCTAAAACCCTTGCTTGATATGCCTGTCCCCAGAGACTCCGCCGCATTATAGAGAGTTTTAGGGATGTTTGCCCATTACTGTCGGTGGATTACCAGTTTTTCAGAAAAGATACGTCCGCTGCTAGGAAAGAAAGTTTCCGCTCACTAGCGATGCAATTGCTGCATTTAACCTATTGAAAAAGGATGTGGCGAAAGCCACCTTAGCAGCGATTGAAGACGACATACCCTTTAGAGTCGAGACGGACTCTTCAGACTTTGCCATTAGGATCACTCTGAGTCTAGCTGGTCATCCGGTGGCCTTTTTCTCAAGAACCTTGAATGCCTCAGAACGGCAACATTCATCTCCCGAAAAAGAAACGTATGCCATTGTGGAATCACTTCGCCATTGGAGACATTTCCTGATGGATTGGAGACATTTCCTGATGGAAAAACATTTTGAAGTATTTACTGACCAACAAACAGTGTCATTTGTGTTTGATCAGCGACACAGTAGTAAAATTAAGAATGAGAAGCTAATTCGTTGGAGACTAGAATTAGCAAGCTTTAAGTTTGATATAATCTACCGTCCTGGGAAACAAAACATAATCGCTGACACCTTATCCCGGATAACCGGTGCTCTGACGATCAGAGTCGACCTAAAAGATCTACACTACTCCCTCTGTAACCCAGGAGTGACGCAGATGCACCACTGGATTCGTAGTAAAAATTTTCCTTTTTCATTAGAGGACGTACGGAGAGTGACAAATTCGTGTGGGGTCTGTAACGAACTGAAGCCTCGATTCGCGAGGAATGTTGGAACACTTGTGAAAGCCACCTCCCCATTCGAGAGGTTGAACCTGGACTTCAAAGGACCCCTTCCTAGTGTTTCAAGAAACCGGTATATCCTAACAATTGTAGATGAATTTTCCCGTTTTCCTTTTGCCATCCCTTGCAGGGATATTTCTGCCGCTACTGTAATTGCCCATCTAAAGAATGTTTTCTCCATGTTTGGAATGCCTTCATTCATTCACTCCGATAGAGGGTCGTCTTTTATGTCTCAGGAATTAAAAATGTTTCTGACGTCTCACAGAATAGCCACAAGTCGCACGACCCCGTACAATCCGGCAGTAAATTGTCAAGTTGAACGCTATAACACGATCATCTGGAAAACCATACAACTTTCTCTGAGATCTAACAAAATGAGAACCGAACAGTGGGAGGAAAGAGTGCATCAAGCTCTTCACTCTATACGCTCACTACTGTGTACGACTACCAATACCACCCCTCACGAGCGAATGTTCTCACACCCTCGAAGGTCATATAACGGCTGCTCCATCCCTACATGGTTTTCCCACCCCGGGTTAGTTGTAATGAAAAAACCATGTGCGTACAAACAAATATGAGCCACTCGTACAAGAAGTCGAACTACTCAAAGCGAACCCTGACTATGCTCATGTAAAGCTGGCGGATGGAAGAGAGACTGTCTCTATCAGACATTTGGCACCGAAAGGAGAACCGGATAATATGTTTAATACTGAAGAGAATAGTCCGATTGATTCGGTAATGTAGAATGTAAACTCTGATGGGGTCACCTCACCAAGAAGCATGAGTGAAAAGAACTCTGACACCCTACCACCTTGCCCTGGTCCCCCCAGACAACCGCTGGTGCAGCAACTGAATCCGAACGTAGTACCCACTCCAGGAGGCATGATCAAAAATGACTCTACTCTCTACCCTTGCGTCCAGGTCATCACAGACAACCTCCTGCCTACCTAAAGGACTATTTCAGAGACTCATAGACAAAATAAAAGGAGGGGTGAATGTGATATTATTTTCTGTTGGTCTTGTGGCAGCACTTGTATTTGTTTTTGTAGTTTGGCAACACCCCAATGTTGTTGATATCATTTGCAATGATGGCTGTTATAACGCATGTAGAGTATCTTGTCTTCTTAGTTATTGAAAGCTAAGTTACAATCCTTTTATTGTTTCATTTACAACTATTAGTACACCAATCTTGTGAATTTCAGTTTCAGTGTTGGAATATATAGGAGGAAAAGTGATAAATTGTCAAACTTGGCAACCTCAGGTTTTTCCTTGTGGAGTTCAAAAGGTATATACATAATAAATAGTAGTAATGTATTATGTATATAGTAATAAATTATTACTATTTATTATGCAAAATTATTTTATATCCATTATCTTTATAGTATATAATCAAGCGGGGTAATATTAATCTGCGTACCTGCTTAATTGTATACTTCTCTTAATCATATACTATAAAGTTGAACCAAGTGTATGGATTTATAGCAAACTACGTATATTACAAAAACCAAATAGTCAGCTACTATTAGCTGTATTGTTAAATATGAGTTAATATTAACATAGTAATACAGAATATTAATAAAACAGTATTCAGTTGTTTTATAATTAAATCTTAAACTTGCCTTGTTATTTAAATGTATTATTTTCCTTGATGTTGAATTTCACATATTCTCTTTATACAGGAAGTTTCATTTGATGCTGGCCATTAACTATGCCACATGAAAGCTTTACAAAAGGCAAAGGTGTCAGCTGGAGAAAGTGCTACTGACTTTGATGCTTCACTTCAAGTTTCATTTGATGCTGGCCATTAACTATGCCACATGAAAGCTTTACAAAAGGCAAAGGTGTCAGCTGAAGAAAGTGCTACTAACTTTGATGCTTCACTTCACGTAAATTAAAAATGGCAGCCCCACCCATTCCTCCAAAAGGTGGTTCCAGCTCCTGGATGAAAGATACCAGAGTTACTGACCCATTGTCTTGGAATCAAGATAACCTTACTTTATCACAGAATTCTCAGCCCAAGAGCTGTTTTAGCGACAATTTTACTCCAGTCCTCAGCACATCAGTGCAACAAAGTAAATTTATTTGTTGATTTTTTTTTTTAATTTTTAAATATCTGAAATTTTATGTTTCCCCGTGGGAAAGTGTTAGAAGCTTTTTTTTTATCCAATTCAGAGTTATCAGCATCTTGGGAAACCTGTTAAGAAAACTGGAAAGCATAGCACAAAATGTATGGCTGGAGAGGTTGAGCAATTGGCATTTTAAATTGAAAAAGGTTTTGGTATTACAAGTAAAATTTATATTCACACCTTCAATAAGTTTTATTTTCTTCGTGAGTAAAATTAAATAATTTAGCACAAAAATGCAAAGAGTGCATGAAATGCATAAGATTTTAGAAAATGATATCCATGTAATATGTGTTCCCAGCCACTCAAACTGCTACTGTAAACCCTCGGGTCAGTTGAGTGGTCTGGGTTTTCAACCCATGTAAGGTGAATACATAAAGTATAGCATTTTAAATGTTTTCTTATTTCTAGGTTAAATAAATTTTTACAACCATTAAACTAAATATGAAATAGAAATATATTAGAATATTATTAATCACTTCTGTTCATACATCAATCATAAAATTGGTATTAAAAAACAGAAAAAAGAAATCCTTGAAGACACCTTAGTTTATTGTAATTCAATTTCAATAAACAATCTCATATTGTACAGAATATTCACATATTTTGTATTAAAAGTTTTTATAGAAACTATATATATATTGTTAGCAAAGATTATATTTTTGCAAACACTATATTTACAAATACTATGCTGTGAAAACTTGAAAATATCTTAGAATTACAACATGCTCAAAATCTGCTGGAAAATATTCTATCACTTTTGTATAATTAAAATTCTCATGTAACAATTTATTTTCAAAGTGAATTCAGATTTAGCTCTTCTGAAATGCCCAAATATGCAAACGGATGCTCCACTATATTGAAACTCAGATAAAAAGCAAAGTAGATCCATTCCGCAAACTACTTCAGTTTAATTGTCACAATTAATGTATTTTATTGATCTTCTTTAAAGTTAGAATGATGCTGTGTCTTTTTTAACATCAGCATATAAAAAACAACAACTATGAAACTTACTTTTCTCCGAAATTTAAGAGAAACATTAAAAATTATATATTGTGTTATTTTGCTAGAAAATAAAAGAGGTGACCCAAAGACATGATGATCCAAATACAAACAGATTTAAAATAATAATAAAAAAAACGTTTATTTTAGACAAATTAAAACTTAAGTCATAAAAAAAATTCAATTACACCCAGATTAATTAAAAATGACGGATGGCAGTTCTGTCGGGATATATAAATATATGGTACATAAGATTATAAGAAACAACATTAGGACTATAAAGCAGAAATTAGTTTAAATATAAAGTTTTCATATGTAAATTTAAGACATAAAAATTAAATTAGATCGAAAATACCTCAACTGCATTAAAACTTGTGTGTACAATCTGATATTGGCAACACGAAAAAAATAAGCATCCTCATTTTCACTGCAAATCGCCGGCTGTGCATCCACTGAAAGAGAAAAAAGATTTTCTTACTCCTTTTAATTTTTTCACCTGTTGTCGGGCCACAAAATAAAAAATCTTTGCCTCTCCAATAAGGCCACTAGTGTTGAACTGATTCTAGGGTGGTTCACCTGGACAGCAGCTTGCTGGATTGATGGAGGTGCAGGAGCTTACCAGATGGCGAGAGCCAAGCTGCCGGCCGGGAGAACAGCCAGGATAGCCAGAAAAGCTGTCGAGGTAGCCAGCTACAAGACGTGTGTGGAGGATAGGGGAGCTTATTTCCAGGATGACAGGAAAGCTCATGCCACTGTGCAGAAAACTATAAGGCTGCTTTGCCCTATGAAGTTTTTAAAAAGGTTGAAGAAACATGAAGCCAGGGATTTCGATGAGAAGGGTGCCATGAAGAGGTCCTTTGAAATTCTTAGAGTTAAACTGCCACGACCAGACATGTCAATTGCTTTTGTCCCAACTGACGAGTGCTCCTCTGCTTGATGTGAGGTTCTGATCTGACCAACCCATTTTGGCGCATCATATTTTAAATCTAGGTTGCATAGATGTCAACTCTACTGGTTTTTCCGTTAAACTCCCAGTTCTTGATGATTTCTCCCTGTTTCTTGATTTTTAACAGGAAACTCTCCCATTTTTTGTCAATTTTTTTAGAATTCCCTAAATTTGGGGATATTTCAATAAAAATTTACTGGTAAAGGGAATTTTGATCGAACTTGTAGCTGCCATTTTGTTTCTGGGCATTAACCAAGTACCAGTACTAAGTCGCAACATTTTCACTTTGTTGATCATCATCTTCATAACTCATCGTGCCTAGTGCAACGTAAGGCCTTCAGCTTGCGTCGCCACCCTGGTCGATCCTGTGCCACATTCCTTGCTTCTGACCAGCTTGCCCATCCCATCAAATTTCTGTCCTGCTCTACCAGTCTCCTCCAAGTAAGCTTGGGTCGACTCCGAGATCTTTTTCCTTCAGGCGTCCAAGTAAGTGCCACAGCAGGGATCACTTTGTTGATTGATGCTGTCAAATAAGTGTGATTTAATGTATATAGATTTCATTGCCGTGTAATGTTGAAGCATAATTTTCCATCCATGCTTAATTTTAAATTATGTGAATGAAAAATACACAACATTAATTTCTTTGTAGTTAGTTTTGTTATTAATATTTCAGTGTTCTTCCTTGAAAATTTTACCAGCCGGGTGGTGTGAATCAGCAGCCGGGTGGTCAAAGCAGATGTATTATATTTTATAAATTTTTTCGATTCTCAGAAATGCAAACCTCTTTATCTGTAAATGTAACATAGATTTAATAATAATTATAATACATATTACATATAATATTACAATATAATTACTTATTAGTATTAATAAATACTAATAATTCTACACATACATTTTTCTCTTCTGAGAAGCAAAGTTATCAGCTGCCTTGTTCTAATCAAAATCATCTGGATCTGGCCCCTCTATTGAAATAGTCATGAGATTATTCAGCGTTGACTGTTTCATTCGGTTTCGTAAACAGGTCTTAATTCTACCTAGGGATGAAAATCCTCTTTCACATTCTGCTGTACTGACAGGTATAGAGAGTGCAACAGCAGCCAACTTTGATAAATTTGGAAATGATTCTCTGAGGTCAGGTGTTGTAGCCAATTTCAAAAGTATTTGCTTTGTGCTCAGATTTTTATATGATTGCCCTTTGATCATTTTGGAGACAACTACCCACTCTAATTTAGAAGCTTCATAGTTTAATATTGGTAGATTCCCATGTTTAGAATAATGATCAAAGAGACTCTCAGTGGCCTCATTTTGGTCATGACTGGAGGTGTTTGTACTAAAAAGTCTAGGGAAAGATGTAATAATAGGCATGTCTGGAAATCTTGCTTTCAGATGATCAACTACTATCTCTATGTATTTATCATAGATTGCAGTTTTAAATGTATCTGCTTCAGCATCTGAAAATTTAACATGAAAATCAAGCCACAAGCCAGTTAGATTGTGGTGGAGGCTTTAAAAGTGACAACCAGGAGATTCTTTAAGTTCTGCAATGGTCAGTTTTGTGTCTTTTTCTGTTAAGCCGATATCTTGCTTTTGCCAAGCCCTAGATAAAGCAGCCAAATGAGGTAAAATATCAAAGCATTAGTAAAGAAGCTAAAAACTTGTACGTTTTGATATGTTTGCTTAATCTTTCAGCTGTTACATCATTTCGCTCAACAGCTTCTTTTTCTAGTGCAGCCACAACACTAACCAAGCATTCTCTTAAAGACCTAACAGCATTATCATGAGATAGCCATCTAGTGTCATTGGCCATTTTCAATTTAATTTGAGGACATTTCAGTATACTCTGAATTGCAGTTAAGCCAGCCATTCTGACAGAAGAGTTTTGCAAAAAATAAAACAACTGCCTTAAAAAGTCATTAAATTTAATCAAGTAAGGTACTTCGGCTGCAGCTTGGGCAGCAGCAAGAGCCAATCGATGGTTAATACAGTGACAATTTACCATGAGACCATCTGTTTCATCTTTCAGTAATTTTGCAACTCCATTGTGCCTACCAATCATTGTAGCTACTCCGTCAGATCCCAGACCTACCAGATCGCAAGTTTTTAAATTGAGGCTTAAAATTATTTCAATTACTTTCTTACTGATAGTTTCAGCTTTGCCATCAGTTATACTAGAAGTTGAAATAAACCTTATAGTAACCTCCTTTGTAATCTGACTAACATATTTTACATATACAATAAGTTGCTTTATAACAGCTATATCTGTAGTTTCATCACATAAAATACTGAAATACTCTGCAGATTGTAAGTCTGTCAAAATTTCAGATTTAATTTGTGCAACTAGAATTTCGAGTAGTTCTTGCATAATTCTTTCAGAAGTATAATTAACATTTTTTCTAACATTATGATGTTTTAAATAGGTCCAATCCATAGCTTCACGGTGTTTCAGCAGTTTTTTATATAAAGTAGTATGTGGTAGTTCATTTGCAGCCAAAAAATACATAGATCTTAAAACATCAACAATAGCTTCTCTAGCACCAACAATAGCTAAACTATGTAAAACTGAAATAGATTTTTCAATTTGCCCTAATCTAGTTTCTGAAAGTGCCTTTATCTCTAGAATGGCAGAATCTTTATGTAATACACTAGTGTTATGATCTACTAAGTTTTCCTGTCTAAGCCTAGTGCATGGAGTGGTTATCCAAACACTACTTGTAACTCTTCTCTCTCTTACCATATTTCATACAAGTGGAACACAGCATTCCATCTTCTTTGTTTACTAACCAAGGAAATTGTTTAAACCATTCCTTGTTAATTCCCGAAGTACGGTGTTTAGATGTGTGTTTTACATTTGAAGAAGCAGACGATTAACTACCGGTAGTTGCAGCTGTAGACATAGTATCACTTTCACTCCCATTATTTTCATGAACTTTGTTAAAATAACTAAATACGTTCTTTCCCTGGACTACCTTTCTACTCATTTTAAGAAACAGAAAGCAAAATAAGCCCACAAGACGTTCAAAAACACATCGTATAAAACAAGACTATTTGGCGAATTATTATTCACTGTTTCAGGGACCTTGCACCAGATATGGTGTTTTATATTAGCTTTGGTGCAGGGAAATCACTAAATCGGCTCAGTAAACTAACATTTTGGTGCAGGAAAACCCCCAAATTGGTGCAATAAAGTAGCGTTTTAGCCCAGAGAAATCACAGCATTGGCTCTGTAAACTAGCGATTTGGAGCATGGAAATCGCAAAATTGATGAAATAAACTAGTGTTTCAGAGAAGATATCAAATTATTTGATACCGCCAATGTGTTGTAACACGTGAAATACCTGGAGAAATGAAAATGGATATGTAAAATTTTGAAAAACGTGGAAAGCACAAAAATACTGCATATTTACATGAAGAAAAAAGTCAAAAATTCCATACAGATGCCGTGCCGCAAACAGCAGAGAAAATATCGGCAACTTTCAGGGATTCTGACGTAATCCATCATGCCACCACCGCTAATGAAATTTTCAACAACAAAAATTCAAATTTTAAACAGCCAAATAAATTTACGAAAAACTCCAAAAATAAAATAAAACCATATAAAATTTTGAAAACCTGTGTATTTAAACATTGAAGAACTACAAGAGCAAAGGTCTAACTATAAAATATTTTAAAATAAATAATATGAGGGGAAATAAGTTCTAGCTTATTAAAACCACTCCGAGATCGCTAATCCAAACAAATTTTTTCCTTCTGCTTTCATCCCAACGGAGTCAAAATAAACACCTGTTCCTGCAAGTGGCGCATTCATAAAATAACTCTAGTCCTGAAAGCTATATTTATAAATACAGATTTTAGCACAAAAATAGTTACAGCTTTCAAATTGTTAGAACTTTTAACCCATATTAACACCAAGCATGTCATAATTAAAAAATAATCATAATTTAAGGAAATTATTTTTAATTACGGAGAGCTGGAGATTTTGAGCAAGCATTACGTTGTTATATTGCATTATACACAGTGTTTCTTTCAGGCATACATCCAGGGGGGATTCGCCCAACCCCCCAGGGACATTATGCTAATTTAGTTTCTATATAAGTGACAGTATTTAGATATATTTATAGAAAACTTGCCCCATCCCTGTTTAAAAAGCCCCAAAAGAAACACTGAGTGTACAGTTTTCTAAATTCAAGCAGAAGAAAAAGCTCCTGGCCCCCCCTGAAATTTTGTTTTTAAATCTTGCTTGCGTCGTGCGCATTTTGCTATATTAAATTTTATTACCAGTTTTTCTCCAAAACTATTCAATCAATTGAAACCAAATTTTGTTAAGTAAGCTATTTCATGAATGTGAAAACAAAGTTACATTTTTCTTTTTTTAGTTTTTCAAAAATAGGAAAAAACGAATCTGGGAAGATGTCTTTCTTCATGATGTGAAGCAACATTACCATTTAGCCAGGAAAAATTTATTTTGGGAAGGTGCATTTCTTTGCAAGCAAGATCATGCACGTTGAATAAAATTATATACTTTATTTTATGCATTTTTTTTTTACTGAAGATTTTAATTTCTATTGCATTTTCCCAAACATAGCGTTTCAGCCTGATGTATTCCAGTAGTACATAGAATTCGTCGATATGCTCTTAAAATGTATGCGACGTATATTTACTGGTGTGGCGCCATCACGAAATGATCGGAGAACTAAATTTTCTTTTTTTTAAAAAGAGTTATTGGCTCAGATGGTAGACAAAATATTGTGTTGTCAGTAGCTTTTTAATCCGGCCCCAAAGTTGTTTACTAAAGTTAGTGGCTTCGCAAATTTATGTAGGCTAATCAAAAATTATTTAATTTTTTTGTTCATGTTCGTTCGTTCTTTTTTTTTTTAAATTTTTACTTTTTACATACATTTTTCTTAGATTGTCAGGTGGACGGCTTGTAAAAACAGCTGGGCGGCCCACCCATTCAAAAGATAGGTAGGGAGAACACTGTATTTTCATGAAATATTGATTATTTTTTTAAGTGCAATTTTGCGGGTATAGATTACATGCCTGCGCTATGTTGAGATATTCTTTTTGATCCGTGTTTAGTTTCAAATTATGTGAATTAAAAAATTCACAATATTTATTTTTTTGCAGTATGTTTCATTATTAACACATTGACTGCCGATCTTGCGCCAGCTTGTGATGTGGCTTTATCGCTGAATAGCCAATCACGGTCATGGTGTGGGGTGATGTGTCAGGCGCCAGTCATGCACTGGTGCAGGAAAAGCTACACCTGAATATTTATTCTCCAATTCAATCGGTATTACGTTTTGGGTATGTATGCTGGTATTGGCGTGGAGTGAATGTTACAAACTAGTTGTTCATGTATGTGATTTCGGATTTATTGCTTTATTACTTATTGAAAAAATAATCTTGTAACATGAGTTGTACAGATGATAGTTCTGCAGGGCCTTCATATCAAAAGAAAAGAAAAGTGCAAAATAATAAGCCTCTAACTGCTGATGAAATTGCAAATTTGTTGGCTGAGCTATTGGAGTACCCGAGTGATTTTAGTTATGACAGTGACAGTGACGAGGAATTCTTTCCTCCCAAAGGAGCTCATGATATTTTGGATTCGAAATATGAAGACGACGAACATATCGTGTAAAGGGTGACATGTCAACAGCATGATTCTGCTATGGTAGAAAACATAATTTAGGAAAATGACTCAGCATCCATGAAACAATTTTCTTTCACAAAATCTGAGTGTTTGCTGCAACCTGTTTCAGGTGACAATCCTATAGATTACTTTCGCCACTTTTTTACTGATAATATCTTGGATGAAATGATTGCTGAAACCAATGACTATGCTTTTAAAATACTTTATCACAGTGAAAAAAAGAAACATTCTCAAATTAATGCTTGGAAGGACACCACAAAAGATGAACTATTGATATTTATGGGATTAATTTTAATTTTACATATGGGAACTATACGAATGAACCGCATACAAGATTACTGGAAAACAGATACACTGTTTGGGTTGCGTGTATTCTTAGATAATATGAGCAGGAATTGATTTTTGTTATTACTGAGGGCATTGCACTTCAGTCAGAAGTATGGTGAATTTGTTCAGTGCATGATTATCTGAAATATATTACCCAGGATGAGAGATTAGTTTAGATGAATCGATGATATTGTGACGTGGACGACTTATTTTTAGACAGTATATACCAAACAAACACCATAAATATGGTATCAAGTTGTATATGATTACAACACCTAATGGTATGGTTCTCAAATTTATGGTATATGCATGTATGTTGGATGATTCTTGTGGAAAAGGTCTTGCACACAAAGTCATGCTGAATTTACTTGATGGAATGCTAGATATAGGGCATAGCGTATTTATGGACAATTATTATAATAGCTATGAACTGGCAAAATGTCTTGCTGATAAAAAAACTCATTGTACTGGGACAATCAGGAAGAGCAGGAAGACATTTCTGAAAGAGGTTAGCAAAAAAAAACTAAAGAAAGGGCAAACTGTAGAAAAGTATGCTAATGGTGTAATGATTGCTAAGTGGAAGGATAAGCGAGATGTCACTTACATTTCTAATGAATACAAAAATGATATTATAGAAATGACAAACAAAAGAGGCTAAATGAAATCAAAACCTCTACCTGTAATTCAATATAATAAATTTATGGCAGGCATTGATAAGCAAGATCAAATGCTTGCCTACTATCCATGTGAAAGGAAAACAATTACGGTGCCTACCAAGATATTTGTGTATATTTTGCAAATGATGATGACGAATTCCCACTTTATTTATAACAAATATTACAATGGAAATATATCACTTTATGACTTGCATTTATCAGTGATAAGATGCTTATTGAAACAGCCCTCTGACCTTCGTGCTCCTGTGTGTGATCCATCTGTTGAAGACCCAGATCGACCGGCTCGTCAGCAGGGACATGAGCAACCGATTAGTCGGCCGCGTGATCCATATGATCCATCTGTATCGGAACATGTGCTCAAACCACAGAAAAAAAAAAGGTGGGAAGGCACTACGAAAGCAGTGCAAAAGTTGCTATTCCCAAGGAAAACATAAAGATACCATCTATATCTGCAAAGTTTGTGAATGATTTCCTGGCTATTGTTTAGATTGTGCAAAGATAATGCAAAAAATCATTCTGAAATATATTGTTTGTAATAATACCATTGTAACTAACTCGTAATAAATTCATTTGTAATATATATATTTGTTTGTGATACAGTTTCATACTCTTGGAAAATTTAAAATTTGAAGATAGCAAAGCACGCACTGTCAGAGTCAATAAGTGTTGGCTGGGTCATGAAAGTACACAAGTCCAGTTTTAAAGAAAAACTTCGTTCACTTTATTTGGTGAAAAACACAACTCGGCATATTACACGTACCTGGTAATTTTCCATGCCGTAAAACATCAAAAATATACTATGTACAAAGGATTTTCAGTTGTAAATGACTAGACAGAGATTCCTTGAAGCATTTGGTAGTAAGTTACTATACTACCTCTATCACTTGCGTGTATTTCAGCCACCATCGAAGATATCACACTTGGCAAAGGGAAACCAAAGGATAGAACATCAGGAAAATATTTAAAGCGGCTTCCGAACGTTTGTAAGTAAATTTAACGTTCAATACATGCTGGTCCAAACTGACCACATCTGCATCCGTTTCGACTATTCACCGTCGTCAAACGATATTCCGCAGTACTTCTGTCAAAAACATTTCTGTCTGCCTGCATCAGACCATCAGTGTCTATCTCGTCTGACTTCTTCAGACGTCTGATCTGATCGATCTGTCTGATCTCGATCGACCTTTCTCTAATTGCTTCAAGAAACCTCTGCCCTATATATCCGAGAATGGACAGTTCCGGAAACGCCCCCGGATATGCAAATCAGATGCGTACGCATTGAGAACTGATTTGCATGAAACCTCATGTTGAAAAACGTCACGGTTCACGCCGGTGAACAGGAAGAGTCGTTCATATTAAATTTGCATAAACGCCCGTTCACGGGAACGTGAATCGCGATGTATTGATTATTTCCAACACATACAAAAATAATGCATATTGTTACTTATTTTGATTCATTTTTACATGCCAGCCACGCGCCAGCTCATAATGTGGCATTTGGAAAATAATTTTACCTCTAGTGCCTATAATTAAAGGTTCTATAACTAAAGGCTTACATAATGCTTAGCAATCAGTGTGATACACATAATCATCTTTTATTACCACTTTTAAATCATATAAAAAGTAAGTCGGCATATGGTACAATCTACTTCTATGTCAAAGCAATAACTATCAACACAACCTCTAATGGCCGTCAGTTAACGTGTTAATTAATATTTTTGTAAAATATTTATTATTTTTAAAGTACAATTTCGCGTGTACAGTTTAACCCGTTCAGGACCGGCGAAAGGAGAAAGAAGCGCTTCCCCAGGCCCGCGCGCTCAAAGAGACTGCGCACGCACAGGACCGGGCATTTTTCCCCGTTAAGCCTAATTTCATTTAAAAATTCATAAAAAATCATTACTGCAGTTAAATACGTTGAAATTTGCAGATTATTATCATTGATAGTATCTGAATAAACTGTAGTAAATTTTTCACGATATGTAAAAACACAATTGCGTAATTTAAAGAAAATATTTTCATTTTGCTAAAAAAAAGTTACATAAAATAACAAAAATATAAATAACAAAAAATTATAAACTTACGAGTATTCAAAATATAGATAAAATATTATAAAACTGAATATAAGAAAATATAAGATAAATGTAAGAAAATTACTCAATAATATTTAAAACTTTTGTGACTTATGATACATTTCAAAACACTCTCCAGGACAAAGCCCTACGTTGCAAGTTTTGCATTCATAATAAGTCAACTTGAGTTTTTTTTCTTTTACTGAACTTTTTTTGCATACAATGCATTCTCTTCGTGCCTTTTTACCTTTTGCGTCTACATATATGTTAGGAAAATGTCGCCCAGTCAATTGCAAGGGGTTTGCAACTTTTGCAGCTTGTAGTTTCGAGGGCTTATTTTCTTTATGTCTTTGGGCAATTTGCTCAACAACATTTGTTCGGAATTCCAAAGATGAAATTTTTCTGCCTTTTTGCTTGCAGAACAGTATGTTTGCATTTAATAACGCCATGTCAAGAAAACCGAAAAATAATTTCCTATACCATTTTACAGTTTTTCGGAAAGCTGGGTAATGATGCATGATGGAGTCCCCTGTATCTACTCCTCCCATATACTTATTGTAATCAATAACGCAATGTGGCTTTCTTATGTCCTCTCCTGTTTTTCGATGTTTTTTTCCTGTAGGAATTAGTTCCTTACCGTGAAAAGTGGTCAACATGGTGACATCTTTCTTTTTGTCTTTGAACCCTATGACATTCATACCCTGCTTTTGAAACGCAACAATACGATCATTTTGGAAATGAGTCGGTAAATCTTTTGGCATGCCTTTCCTGTTTTTTTGCACAGTGCCACACATATTTGTTTTTTTCTGCAAAAGATGAGTGGCTAGTTCAGGAGAAACAAAAAATCTATCAAGGTATAGATTATAGCCTTTATTTTCTAAATCTGCCAACAGAGTCTTCACAACACGTTCTCCATAAAGTGCACCTGGCTCCGATAGTTCAGTGTCTTTGCCAGTATAGACAAGACAATTCCAAATGTATCCAGAATTGGAATCACATAATTTGTAGATTTTTATGCCATACCGTGATCGTTTGGAAGGAATATACTGACGGAAGCCGAGTCTCCCTTTCCACGGAAAAAGACTTTCATCGATAGAAATTTCTCTTCCGGGAATATAAAGAGTTCTGAAATTGTGTACCAGTTTTTCCAGAACTGGGTTTACCTTTTCAAGTTTTTTTGCATCCTGTTTTGATGTAAAATGAAGACATCTCAAAATTTCCAAAAACCTATTTCTCGACATGACAGAACCAAAAAAAGGAGTGCAAAGCATTGGATTTGTAGAAAAATACATTTTAATTGTGGGTTTCTTGATTATACTCATTAGTATAATCAAAGATATAAACACCCTAATTTCATTTCCTGTCACGTCTACAATGCATCGAGGATCTGGAGATTTCGATGAACTTGCTTCTGTTTTGGATTTTTCAAAAATAAATTTTGAAAAATTATTTGTTTCATTTACTATAATTTCAATAATTTCATCCGTGAAAAACAAATTAAAAAAATCTAATTCCTCATCAACTGGTTCTGCACTGTTTATGTAGATACCACTATTTGCAGAAAACTCCATACTTGGCAATTCTTTGATATCCGTTTGCCAGTCACTCGCACTTAAATTGTCCGCACTATTATCGGCATAATCAACTATTTCAGTGTCATCTGAATAGTCAGATTCACTGCTGCTAATATTCGAAAAATCACTTTCCTCCGTTTCACTATCAGATTCGTTCATCAATTTAAAAATCTCACTCTCACTTAAATATTTTACTCTTTTCGCCATGATGGCTAAGATAAAACTGACCCAAATTGTACAAAATACTATCTTGCTAACTACTCCCAACCCTAAGCAATAAACACATCATCCTTTCCCCCAATCCGTGAAGAAAAAAAACAAAACAGCGCTCTGTAAATCACAGCCCTTTAAATGCTCAAACCTTCGGAAAAGAGCGAACACGTGCAGTTGTTTACATTTTCGAATCCCCCTCATACAACAACAAACAAAAAAAAAAAGCTCGGAACCGAAAGTGCAAATTGAAGGTCAAAGCTCTCTGGAATGATATTTGAAAATGTAACGGACTTCAACCGCCATCTAGTGCCGTTTAAAAATTCAAATAAAACGTTCGAATCTGAATTCACGTCTGTGCGATGATGGGCCGGCTGGCACGGAAACACTGATCACAAATACGATATCGCGGGCCGTGAGGGGAGAATCGTCTGATCACATATATGCGATCACGGTCCTGAACAAGTTAAAGTCCCATAGAATGTTTAAACATCTGTTTCTATCCATCTTATTTTTATAAAATCTCGAATTAGTTAAACAATACTTTCACATTTTTCCATTTTCCATAAAAATGAAGAATCATATTCCTTAAAATATGTTCAAAATGAGTTATTTCACAATGGATTTTTTTCCCTCTTGTTTTCTAGGCAAGTGTCCCAAAAGCATTTTTCTATCTACATTCATCTAAATAACTAAATTACAATTTAAGAACCGAACATCTTTTGTTTTGATCTCCTTCTAAAATTTCTCTCTGTGTATATCACTGATATGCTTTTTTTTATACATTATGTAAGTAATAGCAAGTTATCATTTTTTGAAAAAAAGCATACATTTTTGTGTGATGTAAGCAAAATCCCTATATCTCTCCTAAAGTTATATTGAACGGGTTATAAACTGACTTATGGAGCGCTGTAAAAAATGCTCACCACACTATCTACTGGATTTTTATTGCCTAATGTTGGCAGGTATGGTTGCCAAGGGTCCAGCCAGTAGCAGGCAGAGTGGTATAAAATTGGAAACTGTCTGCAAACAAAAGTATTTGCCTAAAAATTTTCTGCAAAAATCTGCAGAGTCATATATGGTATATGTGCACACATTTCACACAAATATATTGATTTTCTGGTTACCTAACTTATTCAGGTAAAATTTTCAGGGTACAAGTAAATGAAGAAAAAGGGGGGGGGGGGGGGACATGATTTACCAGAGTTAGATATAATATAGTATTTTGAAAATGAAAGTAATAGTGCATATGCATTGCTCATAATATTTTTTTTTTTTAAATAATTCTCTAAAATTTCTGCAATTTGAAAAACTTTCTGCGAACAACTTTTGCATGTTCATCTACGTTCTCGGACTCTGGTAGCAGGTAACGAACTCCTTAGCATGTTATAGTCGTCAATCAATCTACCATGTGCCAACAAGTGTTATTTTGATTATGCTACGTGATATCCTTATTTACAATCCCTGTGACACTCAGATTGCGTTGCTTGGGTAGCCATCTTAAAAGAAAAAAAACTTGAATTTCCAATGAAAGTTGGATTAGATACAATTCGTGAGAGGGGGGCTTAAAGACGTGCATTGTGGCATATAACACAGCATACATCATTGGTGTTAAAGAAAAACATATATGTAATACTACATAGACATTCTTTAGACATATGACATTTAAAAGTAGTTATATTTACCCTTTGTAAAAATGGAAACATTAATGGTTACAAAATTCATGGATTTTTTTGTTAGTTCAATTGTGATCGCTCGATATTTGCTTACAAAGCCAATTTCATGTTTACATATTTGGGGAGAGGGATTTCCAGTCAGTCTAATATTTACTGGGAAAAGATGTATTTAAAATTGTAAAGTCCTGTTAAGTAGGTAAACAATTATTTAAATTAAAGTTTAAAAATTTATTTTCACCTTTTCAAAGCTTGAATAACATTATTTGATCTGAGCAATTTACTAGAGAACAATAACAAGTAACTGAGTTTTATGTATTTAATTAAATTGAAGATTGCTTAGTTTTAATTATATTAAAGGTAAACATAATATTCATTATGAGTTATTGTTTGATAAGATTTAATATATTCTTTAAGAGAGTGAGTTATTTTAGTTTGTTTAACTTTTAGTTAAGAGTTACTTGTTTACCTTTTAATTATGAATTAATTCTAAGTTTGTTTACCTTTTAACATTTTGAAATTTAAGATATTAAAATTATAATATATGTTAACCTTGAAATAGTATTAAGTTTGCTAGTTTAAGCAGGATTAATCTTATTTATTTTTGACTTAAGAGCATATTAAGTTTACTTCTTCAACAAATCAACATAATAATAAGTGTCAAATTATTCATGAAAAATACCTCATATTCTTATGAATTTCAAAAATGATTTTTTTTTCTGCAAACCTTAATTAATCAAATCTTATTTGGCCAAAAATGACAGATCCATTGATGTTTCCAGAGAAACTATCTTTCCCACTCCCACCACCCATCATTGGGGAATACTCAACTCACATCCAATCATTGCCTTAGATCATTTGCAAATGGTTAGTAGAGGGAGGGAAGCAAGCTCAATTCTTGTCCTGGACTTGTAGGAGTACTGTCGTGTTTTTGACTAGCTCCCATTTACCATAACCTTGAATGTGAATTCAGGAGGAAACATATTCCACTCAGCACCAGCTATTGCAGGTTGCTGAACTGATTCATGCTTACTCAATCAGTAGACTGAAATTGTCTTTTTGGAAATCCAGAAAGTCTTCGACAAAGTTTATTTACCTGGACTTCTTTTTAAACTTATGGCATACTCCCCCCCCCCCCCCCCAACTAATTAAAATCTTTTACTCTTATCTCTCGAACTCTAAATTTTCAGTTTGCGTTAATAATTCTTTATCTAGTCCTAGGGACTTTCTTAGTGAAGTTCCTCAGGGTTCCCTTGTGGGCCCCAAACTGTTCAACGTATATCTCAACGACATCCCAAAGGATCCTGTCATCCATGTTTGCTAATATGCAGATGACACTGCCCTGGTTACCCAACAGACACACACACATGTCATTATCGAGATATTGCAAAAATATTTGGTTTCCTTCTTCACCTGGCTCACTAATTGGTGTTGTTGTTGTTGTTGGAACCCAGACCGTCCGACCTACCAGAAAGGTGTAAGGTAACTGTTTGGACGGTCGGGAAGTGCCACCCAATTTAGACCGGAACCCAGTGGGGGAGGCATCCACAGGGACCGTACCCTCCTTCCCCTACCACCAACCTCTCGGAAGGACTTTCGGACTCACATGTTTAACGTGATCGTACTCCGCATGAACACGGCGGCAGTTTTGGCAGTGGCTGGAATCGAACCCGGGCCTACCGAGTGCAACTCCAGCGCGCTAACTAATGGGCTACCGCGCCCACACTAATTGGTGTGTGAAAGTAAATAATTCCAAGTGTGTCATCGTTCTTTTCCCACGCCTGAGAACCCCTCCTCACTAATCTTAATAATCAGCCTTTGCCCTGGAAAATTAACTATAAGTACCTTGGCGTGTACTTCAATTCCAAATTAACTTGGAGCCTTCATATTTTCGAAACTTGTCTGAAACGAATGCTGCAATTGCCACCCTCAAACCCTTTTTGGCTAGAAATAGCCGTCTGTCCATGTCTAACAAATTATTGTTATACAAAGCTTATGTCATGCCCATTATGACATATGGTTCCCAAATATGTGGCACTCCTGCGAAAACTGATATCCAGAAACTTCAAATTATTCAGAGTCGTATTTTTCGTTGTATCCTTCAAGCTCCTTTTTGTTATACTTGACGCCATTCATAGTGATCTCAACTTTAGGCCCTTTTTGAAAACCATTCATAAACTTTCATATAAATTTTTGAGAATCTCAGGGAAGTCTTAAATGTTACAATCGATAACTTGACGGTCCTTATCCTCAGCATTAGGATATCGTGATGAGACTCACCTACGCCTACTGATCACTGATCAAGGAACTTCTATTCCTTTCCTCTCTTCTCTTCACCGTATTTATTTTAATTCTACGGTATTATTCAAAAATTTTTATTTAGACTGTAATAAACTCTGCATTAGAAATTTTCTAACTCGGTGATGAAGAGCAAGCACACTGTTATTTTAAATTTTCTCTACTTTCAAAAATTTTCTTTTTCTATCCGCACTTCATTTCCACAGGAGCTAAAAAGCTGGGATTTTCCCAGCCCAAGGATTCCCCAAACTGAATTTCTTGATCCTTGATAGGGAAGCAATAACCACATATGTTTGTAGGCTAACTTCTTATAGCACTTATCAGCGAGGGAGGGATTAAGGGGAGTCCCCACGCCTATCTCTGTAATGTTAAGCATATGTAATTTTTCTAGAGTTCTGTAAAACATAAAGCCCAAATTTTTTTTTGTCTTATAAAGTGACCTTTTCTTTAGTTCCTAACACAGGTTTTTTTTTTTTTGTATTTACCTTTTTCATGCAACATTTTTTTCCTAAAAGCGTTTTTATCGTTAAAAAGCATTAAAAATATTAGTAAGTATTGATAAAATGAAAATCATAAAATAAATATATTGCCAAATCCCTATGTCAGGAACTAGATAATTATATGATAAATACACTGTAAAAATTTTATGACATTAGCTTTAATGGGAGCTGAGAAAAATTACATTAAAGTTTTAAAAACAGAACTTTCGGGAAATTGAGATTAAAAAGTGTCTCACGAAAATGTGATTCAAATAAAGGTTCAGTAATTCCCAGCACTATATGGGGGATTGTCGGGGTCTTCCTGCTCTTCAAAGATGTCTTCTATTTTCCTTTTACCCAGAGTCCTGGTCTTCCTGATTTTTTTTTCCGAGATCACTCGTGGCTTTTTCGCTTTTCGAAGTCTCACTTTTTCAAGCATTTGAATTGCATAAACCAAATTTTTTCCAGGCGACAGGCTTAGTTTCTCCATAACTTTGACTCTACCTATCATGCCATCATTGAATAAGCAAATTGCTAAATAAATACCATATTTCAGGGTCTGGAGCCTTACAAATGTTCTTTTAGGAATGATAGATCAGATAACGTTATTTAGGGATTCATTAGGGTTTTGCGTTTTACCGTTTACACATTTCTTAAGAAGTAGAGGATCGGCTAAATCCCTAAAAATTGGCTTGATTGAAGTCATAACTGCTTTAGGTAAATGGAAGTGTTGGCCATGGTCATAAACAGTTTTACTCAAAATGCTATGATTGTATTTACACTATGTTTCATCTCCTTTCGGGCAAAGTTGGTGATAATGTTCTTTGTTGGACGACATTACGTGAAAATATTCAGCCCAAATGGCTTGTTTCATTGCCTGTACGTTGTTTGTATATCGACGTATTGCCAGTCCATAGTAAGTTTGCAGTTGATGAATGGCAGCTGTAGTTACCACACAGGGATTTTCCATCATCGAGTAAAGTTTTCCCGGACTTAGTTTTGAATTTTATCAGACGACTGCCCATACGTTTCTGTACGTAGCCTATGCATTCTACCTTTTTTTATTTCCACACTTTTTCCATAAATTTTTGACTCATTTACAGATGCATAGGCCTTTGAGTCCCCATTGCCTAAATAATTTAGGTTGCAAACATTGTACACAGGCTCTGACCGTCGAAAAACTTCTAACGCACCAGCTAATTCCATTCCGCCACTGCTACCTATATAATTGGCCTTGCACCCATCTTCATGAACATTATTATTTCTTTGGGGACAGTTACAAAATTTTGATAAGATTGAAACATCCAACATTTTTCCTGTATCAACGGATGTAACAGATACTACGCCATTGAGGGAGGTATGGCCTCTTTTTTGCCAGGATCTGTCGAGGGCAACACATAAGTTATTCCTATCCCTATCATTTTTACTCACTGCTTCTTCCACAGCTTTCCTCATACTTTCTTTGCATAAATTTTCAGTAGCAGTACATAAAGCCTCCTCATATTTTTTAAACCTTTTAGATGGAGAAGGAATATTTAGTGCTCCACATAAGATTTGAGCTGCGGTGTAACCTTTTTCAATGGTTCGCAAGCTATGCTCGAGTCATAGGTTCAAGTCATACAGCGTTTCTGATTTTCCATTATTAATAGTTCTGGTTATTTTATTGCAATTTGCAATAGACTTTTCTGTGCCTGTACATTTAGGACAAGACACGATTAGCTTTATTGCAAGACCCTCAATAACCCGCTTCTCAAATGTCAAATTTCCTTTATAATGTTTACATACTGCAATTTCATTTATAAAAGTCACAAGTGATTTCAAATCAATTATGTCGTACTCTAAGTCCTCCTGTTTACTATTGTAATAATCAAAATTACTTTCTACTTTATTCTTTCTTGAAGAGGATGTAGGAGTAGACCTAAGTGCCTCACCAGAGCTAAGTGTAGAACTGGTGCTAGGTGTAGCTGGAATAACGTTTGTACTAGAACTTAGACTATTGGTAGGCCTAGATGTTTTTGAAACTCCAATGTTTTTCCTTTTACTATAACATCTGTTCTGAGATCCTATCTTTTTCTTATTACCCATGACACAAAACAATTCAAACAGTCACAAAATTCATTTATAACGCTTGACAAACTTTATACTGTAGCAGAGCACAAAGAAAACAAAACAGAACAGCAGAAATAAACAACTAACATCCCATGTAAAGCTTCAAAGTTGTGTTGCCATTATAAAAAACGTAAAACAGAAACTATTTTATAAACAGGAAGTAAACTCATGCTTGGTGCCACCTAGTCTATCGCCGTCCACTCTGGTAGTGGGAAAATCATTGCATGGCATTCGAAAATAATTTTTTTACGTTACTTATATTTAAGATAGTAAAAAAAGAAAAGTACCACTGTAAAGAGGAGATTCTGAAGAAAAATAATGTACAAAAAAAAAAAAAAAAATTTTTTTTAATTTTTTTCATAGAGACTCCCCTTAAAAAGGGGTGGTAATAATACTATGCTATTGCTATTCATAATATGTATCATGGGCTAGACCTCCAAATCATTAAAAGATCCATTTTATTGGGCAAAAATATTTCGAAATGTATCACTTTAAGCAAGTAAAGTATCACAATTTTCTCCAAGGTACATATATATTTAAAAAATTATTTTAAAATTTAAAATAAATAAAAATATGTTAACATAATCTTTAAAACTTGCTTTTAACCTGGGGAGGCTCAGTTATTTAGTCTTTATGGTTGCTACGCCACTGCATGAAAGCCCTGGATTAGATATCTAGTAAATATGAATAACTTATATTAGAAGAAAAATTAATAATTTGACTAATAACAGTAAAGTGATTATAGAAAAAATATCAAATTGCTTATATATGCATACACACACACACATACACAAAAAAAAAATCATGCATAGAATGTTATTTCTTTAATATATTGAAAAATAATTTGTATACTATATGCTTGTTTTAAATAAATGAAGTTTTCCATAGATTGTTTTTATCATGCTTGATGCCATACTCGGTTACTATCGGCTATGTGTCGTGATCTTTTGCAGCTGGCATTGAATTGTATCTAAGAATTTTCTTCGGCCTGTTATTCGATGCATGAAATGCTTCTCGAACCATTTCATTACTCGAATTAAAAGGAAGTAGGAAGGTTTATGGGCCATAAATTTGACTGCTGTTAGCATTAGGTGTTTTGAAAAGCCCTTTTGCTGGAAAATTGTGTCATATTTTTAAGGATGCCCTCCCCGTTTTTGCTTTTAATGAATATTGTATTTCAGTAGCAGAGAAATTTTTGGCTATTTCTAAAAGCAGTTTTCTTTCCCTCAATGGGGCACTTGAAAAACATCTGGACTTTTTCATGGGTGGTTTTTAGCCATTGGACAAGTATCGAATTTTGAAGCTTGTATGAGAAACAATTTGAGTATAAGAAAGTATTTCTGCTGTACTCGCTAAATTGTTTTTCAAAAAACATGTAAAAAAATTTTTGCGGGTTATTAAAGTTTTTAATATTTAAATTTGTTTAAAATATGTCATGTAAATTGAATTTACTGCAACACCTCAAACCTTTGACTCTGACTCCTCTTATATTCTAATATCCAACTCTGATACCAACATAAATATCAAATGATTTTTAATGTCAATAGCTTTTTAATTGATTTTTTTTTTATTTGTTACCTGAAATCTATTAAAAGATTAAATATTCCAAAATAAAGTTATTTTTAGATAGTTTTATTTAAGTTGGACTTAGTTGGACCGACTTAGCCCCCCCCCCCCCCCCCCACACACACACGCACACCACACACAAACTGCTACTGACTCCAATTCCACGACCATGACCAAAGTTTGTAATTTTTTCAAAATGGCACTGAAATCAACAATTTTTATTTTAAATTTTTTTATTTATGTAATTTTTTTTTATGAATAAGGTGTCTAAGTGAGTTTAAAACAATGGATCTAAATTTTTAGAATGACATAAATAGAATAAAAAAAAAATGATTTTTGTATGTCCTGCTTTTGTGCTCTATTATTTAAGAGTCTGATTATTTTTCACATGTTCATTTTAGTTAACAAATGACTTCTGTGTTAAGCAAACTTAAAAGGTAATTTATCTACTTCAATTAAAATGTAGGTAAATAACCAACTTTACCTCAATTTTTTACACATGAAACAATATATTTATGCTGAATATTGATATAATTGAATGTATTAGTTTTGGGTATATTTTGTATAAAAATACTGTAAGTTATAACAAAAACTTTTCTACAATTTTTGAAGTTTTTGTAAAAATATGCTATGATCCCTGACTATGTGGTATGATGTTAATCCATGCTATTATCAATTCTGCCAATTTGGGGGAAATAATAATATAAAATGGTTCTTTCTTCAGATCTTTTAAGTAAATGTATTTCAAAAAATTAATTTTTTTGCAGCCAATGCTCCACCCTTGCCCCCTCGTCGTCCATGTGGAAGTTTTCAGACTGCACAAAGTACCAATGAGATTAATGAATTGACTTTGGTTCCTCCACCGCCTGGTGTTGGGCAACTTTTTAAGGACACTACAAATCTTCAAGGTTTTTGTAGTAGTTTCAATTCATCTTCTAACTTAAACACGCCTGTATTTCCATCAGTGGGCCAAAATTCATTCTATCATAGTTCTGCAACATCTTTGCCTGGAATTTCCAGTGCACCAAATAGAAATAGTTTTAATTCTAGTTCACAGCTTTTTTTCCCAACTACATCAACTTCTGTATCTTCAGTGAGTCGTCAACCATTAGCATTTGCCAACTGCATGTATCAAAGTAATTTCATGGTAAACTCATCGTATAATTTTCAACGTTCTAATTCTACTTTAAGTAGTATTGAGAATACCACATACACATTTTGCAAGCAAAGGTATTCTTTGAGGAATGAAAATTTTGTACCATCTACCATTACATATTCTACAATAAATCACAATGCACAACTTCCTAATAACAACACTCAAACTAATTTGGAAAATATATTAAAGTTTATGAAGAAAAGAAGTGATAGTAATTTAATTGATTTATATTGTGGTGAGGATGAGAAAGTTTTTCAGAATGCACAAACAAATAAATGCCATGATGATATTTTGAGACTGTTTGATCCTCTAACAAAAGATTCGGTACCAACCACATCTAATTCCATGGAGCCAGTAAAGGTAGAAAACAATATTAAAAAAGATAATCCTGTAGTTACAAATTCTAAATCCCCAGTCACAACTCAGCCAGCAGAAAAACCAGAAATTGCCTCTGAAACTATTCCAAAAGAAATTGACAATGAATTTAAAAATGTTTCTAATCAGTGGAATAGAAAGCAGGTTTCCAGTCCTGTTTTGAAAATCTTCTATAGGAGTGATAATTTTACTAAAGAGCTTGATTTCTTTTGTGCCAAGTTAAAAAAATTGAGATCAGAGTTTTCATATGATGATCATGTAGCAAATGCTGGTTTGGTCATAAGTCCGACTCTTGATAGCTATCAAGAAGATTCCCTTAGCATAAAATTAATTATTAATTCAATTAGTTCCGAAAGACCGGTGTCTTTTACTTGCGATGTTAATACAAGTGTTGAGCATATCATAAGTCATTCTGTTTGTTCAATATTTGATGACACTTCCTCAATATGTATGGATAATTTTGTTCTTAAAGTACATGGACTCTCAGAATATTTTGCATCTCATTCAACCCTTGCAGATTATGAATATGTACATCAATGTCATAAATTTGATAAACCTGTTTGTTTAACTCTAACTGACATTAAGGATCTTAATCGCCCACTTGCCCGGACGAAAAAAGATGATATGAATGATACAAGTTTCAAATGCAAGGATATTTTTCCTTGTGTAAAAAAAGATGTAATTTCATATGATTCTCTGAATATATTAATAGATACTTTAGAGAAAGAAATAGAAAAAATTAAATCATGTGCCTTAAAGACTGAAAATTTAGATACTCTGAAGCCTCAAGGAGTTGTGCAAGCAGTCAAAGCTATTTGCACACTTTTATCTCATGTAGAAACTTCAGAGATTACTGATGCAGTAGCCGCGTTTATTCAAGTATGCTTGCTGTTTGATAAGAATGATGAAGTTGATTTTGATACTTTACCTGAATTAGGTGCTTTAAACTCTAACAATGGGAAGAAAAAGTTTGAGCGTGATCTGCTTAATATGTTTCAATTGTTGGAACTTAGTCTTTCTCACTTGCAACAGGCGATTCAGGAATTGCTTGTGATCTATGCCAAAGCTTTTCGGGTTAATTTTGGAGTAGAGTGTGCTGAAAGCTTACACCACGAGAAAATGGTAACAGACTTTCTGGACACTCCTTTGTTTGAAGTTGGAATAGTACATAGACTTGAGCCCAATATTATTACACAGTTTGAAAGTTATTCTCTTGAATGTGAAATATACCATGGCAGTGTTTTGTTGTCATCTGTTACATCCAAGAGGTGTGCAGTATCTAAAAGCTTTTTTCCACGCATTGTTTTCGAGGAGTGGTTGCAGTTTAGCAATATTGCTATGTGTACATTACCTTTAGAGTCTGTTCTATATTTGACCCTTTGGGGAAACAATCCAAGTCAGGGAGAAGGAAGACAATCTAATAGCAATTTGAATAATGAGATGTGTCTTGGATGGTGTGGAATAAGATTATTTTCATTTGAAGGGGAGTTAGCTCAAGGTTGTTTTTTGCTTGGATTATGGACTTGTGACATTTCTAAAAACAGTGGATCGCTGTTGTCAAATCCAAACAGCAGTTGCTCTCTTCTACACATACGCCTACCTGAATTTGGCTGCAAAGTAAAATTTCCTCCAGTTATTGATAACAAGTTTTCGTCATCCCAAATGCGGTCATTTGATAATTTAGAGCCCCATATGCAAACTATTTTAAAAGAGATAATAGGTAAAGATACATTAAAGACATTAACAGCTGAAGAAAAAGAACTGTTGTGGGAAAAGAAATATTATTTGCATCAGTTCCCACATGCATTACCTAAGGTGCTATCATCTGCTCATGGTTGGGACTGGGCATGTTTGTCTGATATTTATTCTCTTCTCAAAGTATGGGCTCCTTTATCCCCAGTAGATTCACTGCATTTATTGACGCCATCTTTTCCAGATGGAGAGGTAAGAAAAACAGCAGTCAGATGGATGAAAGACATTGTGAGTGATGAACTATGTGATTACTTGCCACAAATTGTACAGATTTTGAGATACGAGCCTTGGGATGACTCATCTATAGCATGGTTTCTGCTTGAACGGTCTTTAACTAGTGTGAGAGTTGCTCATCATTTATATTGGCTTTTGAAAGAAAATCTTACAGATCCTATCACTGGTGATCGAATGAAACTCATGTTGAATAGTATACTTATAATTGCCGGTCAATCTATGCATAATAGGATAAAAACCCAAGAATCATTACTTAATAATCTATCTAGCATAGCTGACAAAATAAAAACTACCAAAGAATCGTTACGATTAAGTATTTTATTTCATGAGTTAGAAATCACCCATCATGATCTTGTTGAAAGCCCAACTTGCCTTCCTTTAAGTCCTAGTCTAGAAGTCTGTGGTGTTGATGTTAAGTCTTGTTCTTATTTTACTTCTAATACTCTACCATTGAAACTTGTATTTCATACTCCTGAAATGACAGGCACAAATAATGAAGCAATTTTTAAAGTTGGGGATGATTTGAGGCAAGATATGATAACATTGCAAATGATTCGTATAATGGATAAATTGTGGCTCAAAGAAGGTTTAGATTTGAAAATTGTAATTTTTAAATGTATAGCTACAGAATTGAGGAAAGGAATGGTAGAGTTAGTTCCTGAAGCAGAAACATTACGTAAGATTCATACTGAGCTTGGCTTAACTGGATCTTTTAAAGATCGTCCAATAGCAGAATGGTTGCAGAAGCACAACACATCGGAGTTAGAATACCAACAAGCTGTTGAAAATTTTACCTTGTCTTGTGCTGGCTATTGTGTTGCAACCTATATTTTAGGAGTTTGTGACCGACACAATGACAATATAATGTTGAAAACATCAGGGCATATCTTTCATATTGATTTTGGAAAATTCTTGGGAGATTCACAGATGTTTGGGAATATCAAACGGGACCGCACACCATTTGTGTTAACATCTGATATGGCTTATGTCATCAATGGTGGTGATAAGCCCTCAAAAAAGTTTCAGTATTTCATTGATCTTTGCTGTCAAGCATTCAATATAATACGAAGCCACAAGAATGTATTTTTTAACCTGTTTACTCTTATGATATCTTCTGGAATTCCTGGCATGTCTGCAAATGCTGTTAATTACATAGAAAAAGCTTTACTTCCTGATATGTGTGAAGCTGAAGCAACTGCACATTTTACACACATGATCCAAGACAGTTTAAAATCTTGGTTTACTCAATTCAACTTTTTTATTCACAATTTAGCCCAATTACGATTTACAGGTGATCACAATGAAGGCCTGCTTTTGTCTTTTATACCAAAGACATTTTCTAAAGAATCGGATGGCAAAATAACTATTGCTGATGTTATTGGGTATCAAAAAATGTATGATCCTGAGAAATATTACATCTATGTTGTTAAAATTGAAAGAGAAAATCTCCCTGATCCAATGTACATTTTTAGAACATACAGAGAGTTTATAGAATTCCATCAAAAACTTTGTATGATGTTCCCCCTTGCTAAGTTCCATTCACTCCCTGGAAATCCATTGATGGGTAGGACTAATGTTCGAGAAGTTGCTGAGCGTCGAAGAATGGAACTGAGTTTCTTTATTACTACACTTTTGGGAATGGCGGAGGAAATAGCCCATTGTGATCTTGTTTATACATTCTATCACCCCTTGTTACGAGATCAAGAAGGTGTTGCACGAGAAAAGGAAGCTCGAAGCCTTGCATTGCGATCACGTAGAAGTAGTTCTGTTGCTGAAATTCATGGACAGATAAAGTTGTCTATTGTTTATAAAAACAACTCCTTATTTATTATGGTCATGCATGCGAAAAATTTGAGCTCTCCAAAAGGGACTGCTCCTGATCCATATGTTAAAACATACTTACTTCCTGACTCGAGCAAAACAACCAAAAGAAAAACTAAAATTGTGTCTAAGAATTGCCATCCCACTTTTATGGAAATGCTTGTTTATGACTTACCCTTAGACATGATTCACCATAAAGCTCTTCATGTGTCTATTTGGGACTATGATAGAGTGCAAGAAAATGAATTTTTGGGAGCAACTCTAATTCCTCTGTCCTGTGACTTAAGTAAAGAAATTGTTCAGTGGTATCCACTTGGGCAGTTCAATAATTAACACTTATATTTTTTACTAAAATTTAAATATGTATAGTTTTGATAATTTTAATATTTTTACTCAATTTTCATGTATAGAGCCTTGCTGTAAATATTGTAAAAAAAAAAATGTTTTGATGCGGATGTGAATCTGTACAAAATTTTATGCTGAAAATGCTGTGGCATTAGAGATTATATTTATTTGACTGTGTTTTAAACAATTTGGGTGAAATAAAACTTACATTTTAATCTATGTATTTTAAGCTAATGCAGTATTCTGTTACATGTAGAGGTTTCAGAGAGATCCTTTCTAACTTTTAAAGTTTATCATTATTGCTATTTAAATAGTTTTAACTTCTATTGAAAATTTATACAAAAGTACTTTTGTAAAGTTGAATTTTATAAGATTTTAAATCAATTTCTGAAAATTAGCGAAAGTTTTAATGCTAATAGCTGTAATATGTAGTGTAAAAAAATGAATTAAATAATGAATTTTAGGATTTCTTTATAAATTTTTTAACTTATGTTACCATTTTATATAATACTGCAATACATAAAACCAGTATTATATATTCAATTTGAAATTAAATTATTGCATATTTTTTAGAATTATTGTACTTAGAATTTTTTTACTCCATTGTATATCAATAACTTTAAATCATGTTGTAGCATGTTAAATAATTCTGTGTTATATTTAATAACAGTTGTAATTTTTATAATTTTAATTTGTAATTCATGTATGTTTATTCATAAATGTTCTTAGAATCTTTATTCTACTTTTTACATACATATTTTGATTATAGATAGCTTAAATGAAATTTCGATATATCAACACGTGTGTCTGCAGGAGTTTCAGAAGTTGAGATGAGAATTTTTCTCATTTTTAATTCTGCTCTTTTATTTCCAGTGCTGCTAGATATTTCCATTTGTTGAGCCCACCTAGACTTTTGCTTTGATCTACTTGATGGTTTCATTTACTAATTATAGTGGCTGTTTATTTTATTCACTAGCTAATTAACTCAGCTGTTCAATTGAATATAAAATATAAAACCAAACATATCACTGAATTTTATTATAAATCACTGCTTAATTAGATCATGATAATGTGTTAAACTCACAAAAAACTCATAATATTCATCATATATGCTTTTTGTTTTACTGAAAATTTGAAAAATATACTATACCAAGGCTGGAAAAATCTTTGGCGCTTTGGCATCGGGTTGTTTAGGAATAGGCACCTAGAATTTTTGACTTGACTAGGGTTTAGTAAAAAATGGGTCTAAGTTATACTCTCTTAATTAATAATAAGTATTAGTTCCTAGTTTCTCAAAAGCTTTGAAACAATGGCTCTTTAGTTTCAAAGATGACATGTAGTCACTTACATTATAATAATATACCTTATGTTAATATCTTATGTTAATGATTTTATGAGTTTTATTTAAATCCTTTTGTATGTTTTATTTTTGGAAATTTAGTTTACTTGTTAAATTATGTAAGTGACATCATGCAGAAATTTTTGTATCTCTTTTTTTGTTTGTTTCATAGAAATTAATACAAATTAGGGTGCCAAAACTTGTGTTGTCAAAATATGACATGAGATTGGTTCCTCAATAGTAAAGCTGGCCTTAGATATGAATAGAAATTTTCCAGCCCTGTACTACACAAAAACAATGCTAAGGTCATTATTAAACAATATAAGTTCTGCTTTTATTTCCTTCAAAGATACCTATCCTTTGACTACAAAGAGCTTTGGTATAGTGTTGTGGTCAAGATCTTTTTTATTCTTTATTCCTATTTCTCTGAAGACAAGCTAAGGAGTATATCTCCAGAGAGTCAAGCTATCACTTTTAAAATATCAGATTTTATAAAAATAGAATTTTCAGAAAAACACAATTTTTTAATTTTGGTGCTCTTTTCAAAATGTAACCAGTGAGAAACAAAACTACAATTACAGCAATCAATCTTATGCAGAAATGTAAGGCAAAAATAAAAAAAAAATAGAACCATCAGCACTTGAATCAAATTCAATTGTTTTGTGTATTGATTGCATAATTCTCTTTAATCTAAAGTACATTTAATTAAAAATTACTATCAGAGAGTGTTAATTGAATTGGTTGCTTTATTGACTCAAAGACATTCAGTGACAGATTTCAAATTTTGGATATTTATACTAAGTCTTACGTATGACTCCTAAGTATATTATATCATAGTAATTTGTAGTATCATAAATTACAGAAGTTTGCAAATATGTACTAATGCCATCAGCATGATATTCTTTTGATAACTGAGCCTTAATAACACTATTACAAATATGAAAGTAATAATAAATGAAAAATTCAACTTGTTCAAAGTGAATCTATATTTTCATTTATTTGAAATACATTTAACACTATTTTCTTTACTAATATAATTTCATCTTGATTTTAGAATTTAGTTGAATAAAAGAGCATTGTTTTTTGTGTCTGGGGAGAGGGCTCCAAATTTACTAGTCTGTTATTCTCAAATTCTTAAAAAATGTCCAATAAATTTAAAAATATTTAAATTCTTTTAAAAATTGTAGTTAACGAAAACATTATTAATTAATTAACGTTCTTTGTGACAGTATAATAAAAGAGCTACTAAATCAAAATTTTTGGTTTCTTGGGTGTAAGTGTGTCATTAGTGGCGAGTTTGCAAGCGGAGGCCAGCCCACTTTTGTTTGCTTTCAGTAGTAAAATATAGACATTTACAAGTATTTAAAGATTTAAATAAGCCATTTTCTAATTCCATGGGGACCAACTTTTCTGATGTAAAACAAAACTTTAATTTCATTATCTTCATAATAAATCCGCCACTAAAACTTCCTATGCCACTATGATTGAAATAAGTGGCAGCCACTATAATTTCTCCTGATCCAATTATGATATTGATATATGTGATTGTTTACAAGAAAAGGGTCTTGTTGTCAGTAATTTTACTTCCGAGATAACATGGTATACAGCCATTATACCGACAACTGTACTGTTTTTAGTTTTCAGGGGATTTAGGTAACCTCATGTTTTTCAAATACAGGAAACTTTTTTATTGTGCTCTGCATGTTTCCAATCCCAAGAAATAATTTTTTTTTCTATTAACCTAAGCTGAAAAGAAAATTTTTTTTAATGAAAACCCATGGTTTTGTTTACCTGCAAAAATGGTTTAAAATAAACACATGGTTTAAACCAGCCAACCTTATCATCAACCCCAAAACTTTTAGGCCGTTTTTCTCTTATAATGTTCTAGTTTGATTAATATTGTAAAATACATGAGATGTAATTATCATAAAGACATGCAGTTTTGTTTTTTAGAATCAGTCTGAAGAGTTGTGCTTAACAAGACCCTGAACTACATATTGAAAATTCCGACAACTGGATTTTTTTTTGGGGGGGGGGGGGGAGGGGATAAAACATCACATGATTGAATGAAAGTGCAAAGGTGTTTATTATTTATATTTTCACAAAAAAAAAGAATCTTCTTAAAAAGAGGGACTAATGAAACGATGCTTCATTAGGGGCCCTCCGAGACCTCCTATGGGCTTAGAACTTCATCCTTTTTGAAAATATTTGTTTTCAGATTTTTAAAAAAATTATTTATTCTTATCCTTGTAGAAATTAGCTGAAATCCCTTAACTTCATGCAACTTATAAAATATTATAGAAGATAAGTATGACATAGCTTTATTAATATAAAACTGGTAGATTGTATATTTATTTGTTATTAAATTATTAAATAAAGAAGAATATGAATTGATAAAATTTCTGTTTATTCAAAATGTGCTCGTATCCAAAATCCTTCAAGTACCATTGTATTTATTATACTTGTTATAAGTGCTTATTATGCAAAGTATTTCCAAAAGTTGCCATGTTTACTACCCTAATTCTGTATTTAGATTCTTAATACAGTTAAATCCATTTGTAATGAAGTTGAAAATATAATGAATTTATGAAAGTAAAAAGTGAATCAAATTTTTAGCTTGAAAGTGGCATTGATATGTTTTAAAAACAAAATTATGACTTTAATTACAACTTTTGATGTGAAAACGTCTATGTTTGTGATATCAAACTGAAATTAGAGTGTGACAAAAAATGTTATAACTCTGAACCTAATAGATAAAAATGTAAACAATTTAAACTTGTTTTGTTAGAAATACTGTACCATTTATGAATATATAAAAATAGTTTTTATATATATATATTGAGTTTTTTTTTTTAAATTTTTTGTCTCAGTCTTTGCGTACTTTCACTCGAAATATCTTCTACACTATAAAGGACAGATCTTAACTGTAAGTGACAAAATATTCAGTAGGAAATCTAGTTTTTATATCAATAATTTTTTTTGCAAGGCTCTTATAGTTTTCGAGAAATCGTATTGTCAAGTTGCGAGAAGATTCTTCTTCTTCGACCCAGACCGTCCGACCTACCCGAAGATCTAGGTCGAAGAAGAAGGTGTAAAGTATCTGTTTGGACTGCCAGGAAGTGCCACCCAATTTAGACCGGAACTCAGCGGGGAAGGCATCCACAAGGACCCTACCTTCCTTGTAGAAAATTGGAAATTTTCCATTTTTAAAGTTTGTAATGCTTATATCTCAAAAACTAAAAGTGTTAACTATGAACAGTAAGACAGTAATTTATAGACCTTTAAAAGCTCTACAAGAATATATAGTTAGATTTCGGATCAGGTTCTTAGTTTTCGGATATAGTGATTATAATTTCGATACTTTAATATTTTTTATTTTACAAGACGTTATTCACGAAAAACCATTTCAGCTTCATCATACTGGAGCCACTACCAATTTTTTTGCAAGTTTCTGCATGGTGATAAATGAGCATAATTACATATGTATTTTATTTTAGAAATGATATAAAACTTTGAGGTATGAGTGTATTTAAATAAAATAATTTTATAGCATGTGAAAAATTAACATAGCTTTATGCGTGTTTCGAGTAAATTTATCCATTGTGAAGTAATATATAATACTTACTAAAGCTACAGATTGGGATTCTAAATTACTAACTTCATGCATGTCATAATGAGTTCCTGATTTGTAAGCAATTTTTAATTTATAACTTTGGGGAGTTTTTAATTATTTATATTTATTTGTAAAATATTAAATGCTTACAACCTACTGAAATATTAAATAATTCTGTAGGTTATGTTGTTAAACTACTTGTAATTTATCAGGAAAAAATAATTATTTTCATTATTTCATTACTAGGTTGTTACATACTTCATAGGAAACTATCTCTTACACATTCTTTTAAAATTTAGTAGACAGGCTTTATTAAATTATATTGTATCTTCCATGAAATGTAGCAAATTGGACCATCCCTTAGGTTTCATGGCAGTTGTATATTATTTTTGGTACTTGAGTATTAAAAGTTTCACAACAATACTGAATGTCAAATAGGATATTTCCCTACCAGTTATGTTGCACTTTTCTTTGTTTGATATGTGATATAATATTTGATAAAAAATATAAGAAATTGAAAGGCGAAAAATAAATCTGGAGACCAATTTTGTAAATACATCCAAAAACTCCTTTTTATTTATCAATAACATTTTATCCTTATTATTAATATTATCATACTTAATAACATTTTGCAATCTTCATTGAAAAATATTCTCTTAGGTGGTAAAAGGGTCTTTATTTGAATTTGGATTTTTATACTTTGTTTATATTTTACATTCACCTCAAGTGCTTTTAGTTATGAATGAATTTGTATTTTTGGTGGAAAATAAGGCCATAACAATGAAAGCTGAGGTATAGAATACAGTAATAAAGCTGAAGTTGAAATAAAAAGTGAAAATACTTAAGTGAATATACAGAAGAGAATATAAATTTTGGAAAGATTTTCTACATAAGTACACTAGTATTCCATATTGTTGAAAGTGATTCTCAATAATATCAAATACTAGTGCATCTATGGAGAATGTTTTCAATTTTTTTTCTCTTTTTATATATTTAGAGTGTTTCATTTCTTTCTTCTTTTCTTTCATATGAATCTTATTTTATATTTAATAAAAAAAGACTTCAATCTTCATCATTGCAAAATATTCATGTAATGTTCTGTTGCAATGTTTTTTTTTACACAATTTTTTTATGCTTAAATGTTATTCAAATTATCAATTAATAATATTAGTCAATTCTTGAAAAATAATCATCTACAATATCATTAATTGGAAGTGCTATACTGTATCAGAATGGTGAAAACTGCATCTTTAGTTGAACGCTTTATTTCATTCTTGAAATTGCTTTAAAGGTGTTTAAGGTTGACCCAGTGTATATGAGTAATGTCCGTCATTTTTTCAGTCAGATCTTGTTATACCAAGTTGATGCCACATACCAGCAGTACATTGATTTGAATAATGGAGTTCATACAGGTCACTGGGTCTAGTGTCAAGTTGTTGTCACAACAAGGGATGCATGTTTCTCTGGGAGACGACGGTGACTTTACTGTTTACCATCCTGTAAGTACCAGGAAACCTATGTTCCTTGTTTTGACATGCCACTGATGCCAACTTAACGCCAGATCAAGAGACCCCTGAAACTTTGTCATTCAAATCAATGTACTGCTGGGCATTTATCAACTTGGCATCACAGAATGTGACTGCAAGAGTAATTAACATGCTGCTGATGTTCCCCAGGCCTATGTTAGTAATGTGGATCCGTAAGGTTATGGGATAAATATAAACTGATTTTCTTTTCTTACAATTTTAATACTTTTTCGGCATAACAACACCCAAACTCATTTTTACATATTGGATAATATGCACTATATTTTTGTAGGAACTATCATAGTTTTGTCATAGAGAACAGAGAAGTTAAAATCTTAAATTTCAAACTTTTGTTTCAATTGTGCACATTAAAAAAAATCTAACTTGTCCTAGTTTTTACATTTATCTAAATATAAAAAATCTGATATATTGGCAGCACATGACTTTCCTTACAGACTCAAATTCATTTTCTCTTTATTTCCTTAATAATTCATTAAATTGAGTTTAATTGCACAAAATAACATGCATAATTATTTGAAATTACACTGAATTTGTACTTGTCATTCAATTTTCATTTGGTAACTGGATGTAATTTCAAAGGTGTCGTAGCAAAAATGTGAAAAACTAAAATATCTTGAGAACTCTTAGAGCAGTGATATTCATACTGGGTTCCGCGGAACCCCGGGGTTCCGCTAAACGTTTTCAGGGGTTCCGTGACTTGTTTAATAAAATTTTAGATTTTTGTTATAAGATTTTATAACACTTTTATTAAATTATTTGTTATTCAAAAATTTCGATAATTAAATTTAATTTTTTATTAAAAACTGAAATTCATAAATTGCATGCATATTTTAAAATATCTATACTGTGCTGTAGAGATACTGATTCCCTCTCTTTCTTCCAATTACTAGTAAAGTTAGTAATATATTCTCCTCTTGCTGCTCAAAGTTTTCAGCCGGGACAATTTTTCCATTTACAAAATTATGGACGATTCGATTGAGAATCAAGTGGTTTCAGTTGAGTTATCACAGTGTCTTTCTGAACCTTCCCCGATCCCCGTGGTGGCGCTACGGCGCTACCGGAAGTATATTAACATGCACTGGCAACACCCCACTCGGGTTTTTTTGTCGATTGTTGATGTTTCTTGATATACGTGTATTTTGCTGTTCGTCCTTTCTTTGTTTTGCGTTGCTTTTCGTATCGATCAGTCCCAGTCGTCTCATTCTGCACTTCCTTAAACATTCTTACTTACCGTTAGAAGGTGTCGAATTTTTGCAGTGAATAAATACATCATTCTCATCTAAAAGGTATGTATATTTGAGTAGATGCGAAATAATATAGTTGTCAAAATCGGCCGTTTTCACTAGATTTAGCTGATAAATTTTAACAACAACAAACGTTGTTAATGTAATATCAATTTGAAATTAATTCTTTTGTTTTATTTTATTATTTTGTAGTAATTTTTGTTCCTGCAAAAGGAATAATGGATACTTGGTTAAAAATTGGAAAAGTAAAAATAAAAAATACTGCAGTGATAGAAAACGAAAGTTGTTCGACAAACTAACCCATTTCTTTGCCTTCAACATCCGGAATTCCCACTTCTGTACCACATAAAACTACAGGTGGACTACATGGCGCTGATAAACAAATTTCTTCGAACGAAAGTATTCGTAAGAAGCGAAAATATGACGATTCCTACTTAAACTTTGGATTTACTTGGAATGGAAATGAAAAAGAACCAAATGGATTGTGCGTTGAATGTGAAAAAGAGGTGAACAATAGCAGCTTAAATCCAGTAAAATTGCGGAGGCATCTGGAGACTAATTATCCAAATTTGAAAGATAAAAGTGTTGAGTATTTTAAACGTAAGCGTGATGAGCTTAAAAACAGAGGTAAGATCATTTCAAAATATATTTTTCATGAAAGTGAAGCATCACTTGAAGCTTCCTACCGTGTTAGTCATCGAATCTGTAAAGCGGGTGAAGCTTACACGATTGGAGAAAAATTAATCAAACCTTGTGCAAAAGATTTGATTATTTCTAAAATCGGTGAAAAATATGCAAAACAAATTGATAGCGTGTGAAGATACAACTGTTGCTAGACGTATTAAAGATTTATCACATTTTTGTGAGGAAGAATTAATAAAGCGTTTAAAGAATTCCCCACATGGTTTTACATTGCAACTAGACGAGTCTACTGATATTGCTAATTTAGCCATATTACTTGTACTTGTGCGTTATGTTTCTGATTCGATTGTTCATGAGGATATGCTTATTTGTACACCTCTTCGAGGCAGAACAACAGGTAAACAAATTTTTGAAACGATCAATACTTATATGAAAGTACATGACTTACCTTGGAATTTATGTTCCCACATTTGTACTGATGGAGCAAAGTCCTTGCTCTTAGTTATTTGAAATTACACTGAATTTGCACTTTTAATTCAATTTTCATTTTCATTTGGTAACTGGGCGTATTATCAAAGGTAGCATAGCAAAAATGCAAAAAACTAAAATATCTCGAGAACGATTAGTCTTAAAGTAATGGTATTGGTCTTATTATTTTCTTCACCAAAAATTACGTATAAAACAAGTATTTAATTGATACAGTTGAGTATACATAGTCTTTTATTTTAGATTTTGAAGATTTTTGTAGGCCATTTTGCAAGAATGGTTCTTTTATCCCGATGTGATGGTTCTTTTATCCCGAATCATACCAAAATCTAATCAGCATCAGGGTAACCCACAAGTGACTTACCTATGAAATTTGGTTAATTAGTTTTTGAGTTAGAGTGGATACATACATTGCATAGATAGACACACACGCCATTTAAAACTTGAGTTGCGATTTTCAACACTATTTCAATACTTTCCCTATACATTGCCATGTATTGTAGGGAAAGTAAAAATGATGCTTACATTTATTAAGTTATAGTGGTACACGTATGACATTTGTATATGCTTTTAAAAATACTATATTTCTAATTCAAATGTTCTGTTAACTAATAGATAAGCATGCTGCACATTTATTGTGTATTTGTTTTTTTGTTTGAGTTAAATGTATGGCATATTTTATATATTTTTATAGTGAATTTTTAACATTTCTCACAATTTAACTGTCAATTATGATTTAACCAGTTTAACCATGGAACTTTAAAAAATATACCAACTGGTATGCACATACCAACTCTAGCTCACTTTGCATGTAACCAGTGATGAGCAGCTGTAATCTTAGTATCCGGTGTTTCTTGTTTGAAAATATTTACTTATTGTATATATATATATATATATATATATATATATATATATATATATATATATACACATACATACATACATACAAGGTGTCCCAAAAACATTGACCTCGGCTTTTATTCCTAAAATATTGATCTTAGACATATATAATAAATTACAAAGTTGCATAAAAAAAGGTACGGAATTCTTTTATACAGCCCCGTACAAAAACGTTTCCAATGAGTAAAATGTGCCCCATATACTAATAAGGTGAAGTACAAAATTTCAGCATTTTGTCATAAAAAGTTCCAGAGATATGAAAAGACAAAAATGCTGACTTAAACCACTTTTTGATGCATCGACATTGGTTCTCAGAGGGGAAAAATCATGCCGGCAGATTGCGTTTCAGGGGTCACAAACAAATTATGAAAGAAAACAATGATTACATAAATGTTTTGCTATTTATTGGTACAAAAGTATCTACACTGTGTAGAAATAATAACTTTACACAAAGCTTACTCAAAATGTTTTCCATCTATGCCAAAGATCTATTAAAGATAAGAGGCAGATATTATTTGCCTATGATGTATTTCTGCATTGCGTCATTTGCACTCTTGCTGTAAACATTTACATTTTAATTTGTGATTAATCCCGCACCAACTTTGTTGAAATATATCTCTGGGACTTTTTATGATAAAATGCTGAATCTGTGTACATCATCTTATTAGTGTATGGGGCATATTTTACTCATTGAAAATATTTTTGTACGGGGGCCGTATAAAAATTTAAATTTTGTATATCTTCAAATTTAATCCCCTAAAAATTTTTATCGATTTCTTAAAAGTCTGTACCTTTTTTTACGCAACTTTGTAATTTATTATATATGTCTAAGATCAATAATTAAGGAATAAAAGCCAAGGTCAATGTTTTTGGGACACCCTGTATATATAGGGTGTTTCAAAAACTATTGCAACAAACATTAAGGGGTGATAGAACACATTGAAACAAGCACTTTTTATTATACAGTGCATTGTCGCAAGTGAAGCTGTTACGCGCTAGAGGGTGCTTTCCATTCCTCTATGCACACACAGTCTGATGCAATGGAAGAACAGGACTGGCACAAAACATAAAAAAAAAGCTTTATTTAAGACAAAACAAATATCAGCAACTGAAGGCTTGACATGATGAAATGAGAGCTGCAAGAGAGAAAATATTCCGTAATCGGGAATATGCCTGTTGGGGAAGCGGTTTTGGTAAAGCTTTTGGCTTAACCATACACAAAATGCATGTCCACCTTCTCTGCATTGGTATACTGATCCATTCCAGGTCTCTAATAACCTTGCATGTGAAAATCACCGCTTTTATATGCACACCTGAAAGAGTCCTCTAACGTGTATTCTCTTCACTTGCGACCATGCATTCTAATGATGAAAAGTGTTTGTTTCGGTGTGTTCTATCACTCCTGAAAGTGTTGCATTAATTTTGAAACACCCTGTATTATATATATATATATATATATATATATATATATATATATATATATATATATATATATATATATATATATATATATAAGCCTAGAGCTCTTCCACGTACAATCTTTTATGCTTGATTTTTTTTTTTTTTCATTCTTCACCTTTGAATTTTGTTGATTATCTTTGTCTTTATGACCTGCATTACGTTTTATAATTTCCTTTTTATGGTTGAATTTCATTTATTTCATTGTATTTTATAGGCAAATTTTACGATAGTGTATTATAAGTTACTACTTACATTCTACCATTGGATTTACAATTTTATATTTATATATATATATATATATATTTATATATATATATATATATATTTATATATATATATATATATATATATATATATATATATATATTTATATATATATATATATATCTGCTCATGATATTCTAGGAAGTGATAGTAAAAAATTCTGTGCAGGACACATTTTACTACTAGTTCCTAGGGCATTTACATTATGCTGTTTTTGGTTTATCAAATTTATTCTTTTGGTATATTTTATGATACAGTGAAACATCTCTTAATGACAATTTTTTTTTCGGAACAGATTTGAAACTCTGTAAACTTAATATTCATTTTACTTCTTTAAATAACCAGAAAGTATTATTGGTGACAAGCAAAAAGCTTTTTTCAACTTTTCACAGACTCTTAAATAGAATGGAGATCCACGAATGCATTCATTTTCTTCCCACTCTTTACTATTTGTATGCATTATATTATTTGCATACTCTGTAGGAAGGATGTTTAAACAATACTCTGTACCCCTCTAGAAGCAAAACTGCCAAATAACCAGAAAGTATTATTGGTGACAAGCAAAAAGCTTTTTTCAACTTTTCACAGACTCTTAAATAGAATGGAGATCCACGAATGCATTCATTTTCTTCCCACTCTTTACTATTTGTATGCATTATATTATTTGCATACTCTGTAGGAAGGATGTTTAAACAATACTCTGTACCCCTCTAGGAGCAAAACTGCCAAATTACATCATATGAAAATCAATATATTTTTTAAATAAAAAAATAAATAAGTTCCTCTAAGGAATGAGTTTCTTTAAAAAAATTTTTGTAAAGACATTAAATTACAAGGAGGAAAACATATAAAGACTATTAAATAATATAAACATTTTATTTTATCTATAGCTCTGGCATGACATTCCTTTTATTTTCTATCCAACAAGAACCCCTATTAAACAATTTTTTGTCGAAATACTTGATGGTTCCTTTAGAGGTATTTTACTGTATTTGTGATATTTTTTAACATTTTACTTTAGTGTTTAACCATTGCAAATAATTTAACAGTTAATTCTTAGTTGCTGTCAAATATAAATGGTTTACACAAAACAGCTCCAGCTCACATATGCATGTAATCTGGAAAAACTCCGGGGAATTTGGTATAGACAATTGTGAAAATTAAAATACTTGTCAAATTTAGAATGAACTCGTGAATACATTAGAACCAGCTTATAACAAGTCTTTTTTTAAGACAGAATCGGGATTTCACAAGATAATTATGAACTTTTAATTGGTACAATGTTAATTCACGCTTGATTTGTTCATTTTCAAAAAGATTGTAGAGTTTTCCAGGTTTAGTAAGCAAAGTTAAATTTATATATATATATATATATATATATATATATAATATGAAATTCACAGTTATTTTTCTTATGGCAACTTAATGCATTTATAACTGATGTTAATTTGTTAAAATTTATTTTAAAAATGCCAGTATCTTGAGTGATTTATCCTAGCATAGTGTCAGTTATTTTATTCATATCATTATGAAATAATACACATAACAAGCTTTAAATTAATTTATTTATTTTTTAGTTTTGATTGTCATTTGAAATCTTAGGGCGACTTCTATTTTATAGATTTGTACCAAAATCTTATCAGCATCAGTGTAATGTTTAAATTGACTAACTGCTAAATTTCATTAAGATCCAATGAATAGTTTTCAAGATAGAGTGAATGAATACATTGCAAACACACTTGCACTATCAAGACTATTCTAAGTGTAACACAGACATCACACTTAGAATACTTGATTCATGTTTTAAAATGCCCAGAACATATAAACCATTAAACTGTTTTGTATTTTCAAGTCTGTTATAATATAAGGAATTTCACTCAAACTACTGATTTAATTAACCTAAAAATTTAAATATTTTAATACATATATAGTTGAGATTAAAGATATCAACTAGTTTCAGAGGCAAAAAACGGCCTTCAAGAAAAAAGTTGACAAAACAGTAGAGATTACTGTCACTGTAGTTGTACACATGACTCAAAAGAGAAAAAATTGTCAAATGGAAAGTAAAAAATGAAAAGTATGAAGTGAATGAACTAACAAATGTAGAAGACCTGAACTGAAAGTATCGAATCAACTGGAAAGGAGCTGTTGCTTTGTCAAGAAAAAAGAGGCTGTTTTTTGTTTCTGAAATTCGTTGATACCTGATAAATATTTAGACTATGTATTATTGTAAAAGCAAATAGTTATCAATAAATATGTTAACTGCTGTCAGTGTAGAATTTACTTGTTTACAAATATACTTTTACCCCAGTGTATTATATATTAACACCTACTGGAATGTCCACCAATGAAAATTCATTAGATAAAATTAATAAATACATTCCAATGATACAAATAATAAGCAGCTAGATTCTTGCCTATCTCTGTGGAAAGTTATGTGTTGTGAATTGTTATTATTTTGATAGTACACATAGGAATAAAGATTAACCCATCAGTGAATGATTGATGGAAAATAGAATTCAAGTGTTGAGTTTTATTTGCATTAAATTATTAACAGTCATGTTTTCACTATCATTTATCTTGCAAGTCTCTCATCTATAGGATAATGATATTAACATTAATTATATGTTATTGCTTGTAACACATTTCACAATCTGAATATATTTTATTTCTATTTTACTCCTGTTGAAATATATTTTTTAAATTAAATTAGAAATTAAATTGTTTCCTTTTAGCATGTAATGCCATTGTACATAAATTCTTAATAATCTTTTAAAAAGGACAAATGAATGAAGTATTATAAAACTTTTTAGAAGAAAGGGAACAAAATACATTTATATTTATACATGTGCATCACTTTTGTAAATAGCAGTTTTCAGTTGAAATTCTTACTTTTCTGCTTTATATATATATAAAAAAATTATCCATTTTTATCATTTTCTGTAAAGTATTGCTATTCTTTATGTGTAAAATATTTATTCCTTTAGTACACATTTAAACCATGTTTATATGCTATGCTGAATATTTTAGTAACTGTTATGTATTACTTTAATTTAGCTGTTTTTATCTACCTGTGATCTGCAGAGCTTTTCTATACTGTTTAAACATTGACAGCATTAAAGCTGACAATCATACTTATCAATTAGCAACTAAATTTGAAGTACAGTATTATTTAAAATAAATCTATGTTATTTGACATTTGTGTTTTTTAATTATTTATATTAACTGTTCTCAATTTATTCTGAGCCAGCTCCATGCAAATCCAATACTTAAAATTGTAATTTTTTGACGTTTGATTAACTAAATACTTGAATTACTGGGTACCCATTTAATTGTTAAATGGGCACCCAGTAAATCAGGCATTATTTGGTTAATTATACTCTTAAAATTTTTAAATATATATAAAATGCTTCTTTTCTATTAAGAAAATAAAATGCATAACAAATTATTCTTTTACACAGAATACTGGGACCAGTCTCAAATGAATTTTTAGAAAATATCTCGAATGTGAGTCTTCATGTAACTTCCTCATACATTCATATTTTGTATTGTTTAAGGCTGCTTGTATTCTAATCAGGATCAGAATAAAAAAAATACAATCTTTTTATTAACTTTCATTCTTAAGTTATATATATAAATAAATACATGAAAGTTCAGTAGGCATGTTGAAAAATGATGTTAAAATAAAGAGGTGTAACAAGACAGCAAAAGGAAAACAAATATTAAAGAAGACAAAAGGAAAACGGATATTAAAGAGGAGCTTCTTTCAAAACAACTATCACTTCGTCAGGATTTGCAAATAGTATTTCTACAGAAACCAGCTAGTTTATGTACTTTATAGCTATTACATTATAGCAAATAATAAAGTTGCTAGCCAACTAGCAAAAACAAGGTTAGAGAAAAATTAACAGAAAAGTAAAAAAGAAAATGCATGAAAAATTATTCTTATACCAAACCATGTGCTTCTTCCGAATAGCAAGGTGCAAATAAGTGACTAGGATGAAAAGCAACCCTCATACTAGTCCAGAAGAATACAACACCGATGGGAGGGTTGGAACCTATTGGCAATAGTAAGAATTTAAATAGTGGTATGAATATTTGTTCTTGTGCTATCTACACATACAAAAACACACATCTCAAGGTTCCTATTAGAGTATGAAACCATGAGAATCTCACTCTCTTCATCCTTCCCATTCTTTCTCCTTAGAGTTCAGTAATCAGAAGACAAATTTGTTCCACCAAAATTTTATTACCAAAATTCAAAAACAACATTTTTAGCTCTATTAAATGAAATTTGAGCTATCCTTTACTAAAATGCTGAAAAAAGATTGCAATTCCCGTATAAATGGTATTTTTTATATTCCATCCCTAAAATTTGAGTTATCCTTTGCTAAAATGCCAAGAAAAAAGATTAGTTGATAGAAAATGTGATTAAAGACTAATTCTTGATTGACTTCTGCAAATACTAAAGTAAACTTCCAGCAATTGCTGGATGCAAATATGATTTGCTAAAGTTTTGTTATATTTTTGTATGTTGTGTACATAATTGCACTTTTTATACATTTTGCAAATATTTGTGAATTAAAATTGTTACATTGAAGCAAAACATTTTAAATTCTCATTAAAGTTTTCAAAATCTCTCTCAATTTTTTAAATTAGTGGAAACTCTGCATCTTTCTAAAAATGATCATGAGATCTTGTCAAAATTGAAAATTTTTAGGAAAACAACACTTTCTCTATACAGTAATATGAGAAAATAATAATATAAGCAATGCAATATGCCGGTTGATTAGAGATGGACTGACTCTACTTATAAAAAGATTCAAGTTATGCAAATAAGATCAGTCATGTAGGGTAATATTTTTTTCTTGGTTTGAAAGAAACATTGAGTTGAAAAGAAAATATATTTAGTAATATTGATAGATGCATCAACCATGTATAAGTATTACTTTATAGTTTGACTTTTATAGTTTGAAGTAGCTAAATATAGTTTGAAGCAGCTATCCCTAATATTAAAAGAAAACACTTTATAACAAGTCTTTTAATATGATCATACCATTAAGACGTTAATATTACATAAAACCCAGAGTGCTTTCAGATGTTAAATGTCCAACTTCAGTGACAATGCAAAAAATTGAGAGGATACATGGGCTCTTATACACAGCCAGAAACCGCAGGTAAAATTTGCATATGAATATTCAGATTACCCAAAATAAAAAATGAATAAAAACATTCAATTACAAAATTAGCACAGCAGAAGTAAAATATAAATGGCTAAGTCCATATCAATTCACGCAGGCAAAGAAAAAAATCTTACCTTCATAGTCTCAGATGTTTTTGAATTTAACATATTTTAAAATTCAGGTAAAAGTAAGAAACGCGTAGTTTTTTGTTTTGTTCAAAAAAATTTCTGGCCCGAGATACAGACCACCAAAGATGGCGCCATTTCTCACATGCAATTTTCGGCAAAATTTTAAAATGCTCTATCTCTAGAATGGTTCAAGATATTTTGTTGCGAGTTTCTTTTATTTGAAATGTAATATTTTTCAGATTAAAATTATATCCTCCGTTTGGAAATATGTGCCCAAGTTCTCTTGCTGTAGCCTTCTGAATTCTTTTTTTGAAAAATCAAAAATAATTTTTTTTTTCAAAAATGCCAATCCCAAAAATTTTGATTTTTTGACTGTTGATCAGTACCATAGAGTACTACATTCCCTGAAAAGGAGAACTTCCACTTTTGAGTTTAACAGGTTTTATAAACAATTGAAAATTTTGCCATATATTAAACCAGTTTCCATTACCACACACTCGTCACATATTGGTCTCATGAAATCAAAATCTAGTCTTATTTGACATGGCATTTTAATTCCTAATAAAGATAAATAACAGACACAGCTTTCAAAACATATTAAAGCTTCAAAAATATATGTGCAAGTTCCAAAACATATTACAGGTTCTACAGCATACCACATCTGTGCACTCTGCTTCTGAAATTAGCAATTCAATGAACTAAACATTTGTTCAACTGCATCAGTATCTTCCTTTGATATTGAGTGATGCCTTCCTATTGAACCAATAGGACCTGGGGTACCCACAATCTTTAAAGCACCGCAAATGGAAGTGAGCACTGGTGGTGGTGTTGCTATCTTGCAGCTGGAAATCTATATCCAGCTGCCGGTTCATGTGGTAGCATAAAGTTCACAACGATTTCAAAACTGATATCTATAACCTGTGCAATCCACCAGTCACAGTCATACACACATCCCACAAACATCCCTCTTTGTAGATTGTGAATCTGAATGTTCTCCTGTCGTTTCTGAGATCTTGGTTGGACAAATGAAATTTCTTCTTTCTTGCTCTTTAAAGTTCGTGCAATATAGGTTCGTCCATCACTGCGAGTCCACACACGTGTCTTCTGAATTCCTTTCACTGTGGCAGTTTGGTTTGACCTTTCTTCTTTTTTCTGATAGCAGAATTTTTCAACTTCCTCTTTGGGCAACAGGGTGAGGGCTGTTGATGTATATGACTTCACCACTCTTGTAAAATCCTTGGCATTCTCAATTGCAAATGTACTTGGACTAGAAAGATATTTTGTGTAGCGTGGTGCGTCAGCAGGCCTCCTACACCATCGCAAGGCCCTTCCCATGACCAGTAACGCTGTATACCCACTCCATTAGCACAAGCGACTTAGTCACTTCAAACAGTTGGTAACGATTTTTGAAGTGACTAGGGGCACCATCAGAAATAATGATGATCTTTTCTGGCTGTGATTGCACCTGTTGTTGAATTTTGTGTATTTCCAACAATGCATGTGCTGAGTCATGTCCTCTGTCATCACTTATAACTGCAACACTTGTGGTCTTGTTTTGAAAATATGTGACTCGTGTAAAAATTGAAACTTGGTTATTACTCCAATGATACCCCTGTACTTCATGTGACAGAATCACAGACGAGTTCTCGGCAGAATCACAGTGACGCATTAAACATAGTTGTTCAGCCTCTACACGTCCCTTCACTTCTGCAATGTGTTGTTGCAATTTCTTCAGATGTTGGTGTGTTATTGCTTTCACTGTCCATTTCCCAAGTTCATCAATGAAGGTATCAATGGCAACAGTTTTCTTAATGAGTTGACTTTCCTCCTATGTTGCATATGTAACTTCAGAAGAGTCTTCTGCTATGTTTTTCAGACCAAGTGTCTGTAGGGAGAGCCCTCTCTTTCTAGGGCAGCCACCACATTCCTTAAACAGGTCTTTCACTCTACATCACAGACTACTAACCACTTCACACGTCCAACCAAGGTGTAATATTAAATCTGGAAAACTAAAAGGGTAATCTGAAATTATCTGGAAGCTTCCACATTGTTCCAGAAGACCTTTAATGATTTGGTAGGTTCTATGTAAAAAAAATCCAGAAGAATAAAAACATTTCACCAGTTCCAACTTTGTTTAATTTATCATTTTTATTCCATCACATTGAACACATTGGTCTGAAAATGGATTTCTTAAAAAAACAAAATTATGAAAAATTCCAGAACCAAAGTGGCGTGTTCTTCTTTTCAGAAAGGTGTTTTCGTGAAAATAAATTAAAAAAAAAAAAAATTAATGAAGAAATTAACTACAGAAGCTAAAACATGAACATTATTTATAAAACCTGTTAAACTCAAAAGTGGAAGTGCACCTTTTCAGGGAATGTAGTACTTTATGATCAACAGTCAAAAAATAAAAAATTTTGGGATTGGCATTTTTGAAAAAAATATTTTTCATTTTTCAAAAAAAAAATTCAGAAGGCTACAGCAAGAGAACTTGGACACATATTTCCAAACGGAGGATATCATTTTAATCAGAAAAATATTTTTCAAATAAAAAAAAACTGCAATAAAATATCTTGAACCTTTCCAGAGATGGAGCATTTTAAAATTTTGCCTAAAATCGCAAGTAAGAAATGGCACCCGAGGCGCCATCTTTGGCGGCCAGTATTTTGGGCCAGGAATGTTTTTGAACAAAATAAAAAAATATGGGTTTCTTACTTTTTCCTGAATTTTAACATACGTTAAATTCAAAAGCATCTGAGACTATGAAGGTTACCCCCCTGCCTGAATTGATATGGACTATACCAAATAATAGTTTTCTGGAAGTCAAAAAATAGCATTAAAAGTAAAATTAACAACTAGATATTTAAAACTGTAGACAAAGATTTGACTCGCAAGGAGTTGAGAATGAGAGGATTATTACAATTAGTTAACAGAAAAGTTTTATCAAAAATCAAGATAAATTTATCATTAATAACAATTTAGGAAAGAGCAGTGCAAAATTTATTATTTTTAATATCCCGTGTGTTCAGATAATCTAATGTCAGCTGTATGTTTAATGCAGCCAATATAAAATGTATAATTATTCTCGGAAGATAAAAGGGGGATGACATACACTTCCGCCCATGATCAAATTATGATTTATAAAGTGTTTTTCTTTAATATTTCATTTTTAGACGTGTCGCCATCTTTGTTAAAGCTATCTGTAATTTTGCACAGTGATAACAAATGAGTTAAAAAAACTCTGCTGTGGTCAGCACATGACTTTCCCTGCAGATTTAAAGTCATTTTGAAATTTTTTATTTCATTATGCATTAAATTCAGTTTAATTGCAAAAAATTACATGGATATTTTTCTAATATATCGAATTTGCGTTTTTATTGCATCTTCGATTCATTTGGCAATTTAATTCACTTTAAATTCTTCAGGTCTTCAAATTTTCAAAACACTAAAATATCTCGAACGGTTCATTCTACAATCATTGGTCAGTCTCATTTGCTTAGTTGTCAAAATTTACTTGAAGGACAAGTACTTAATATATTTCAACAATTTTAGTAATTTATTTCAAATTTTCACTATTTTTGCAAGCCATTTCACAAAAAAGAGTTGGTTATACTTTTTCAAATCATACCAAAATCTAATCAGCATCAGGATAACCATAAATGGACTTAACTACTAAGTTTTAAGAAATTTCGTTAGTTTTTTAACTACAGTAAAAATGTCTTATGTTCCTGAAAAATAAGAATTTAAATATCTCAAGAATGGTCCATTTTAGAGTAATGGGGTTGATCTTATTCCATCAAAAATTACATATAAAGCAAGCATTTAATTAATACATTTAAGCATATGTAGTATTTTATTTTAGATTGGATATTTTAGATTTTTGGGCCATTTCGTAGAAAAAGGCAGATTGTTTTTTACCAAATTGTACCAAAAATCTAACCAGCAGCACGATATCCCACAGGTGATTTATCTACCAAATTTTGTATAATTTGGCCAATTAGTTTGTCAGCTAGAGTGGATGCATACGATTTTTGCTGACCATTTTGCAATAAAAAAAAGGCATGTTGCTTTTTTCTAAATTGTACCAAAATAGAATCAGTACCTGAGTAACCCATAAATGACTTATCTACCAAATTTTGTGAAATTTGGCTAATTAAATTTTTAGCTAGAGTGGATACATACAATTTTTGCAGGCCATTTCGTAAAAAAAAAAAAAAAAAAAAAAAAAAGAAGGTTCATTTACCAAGAATTGTACAAAAATCTAATCAGCACCAGGGTCACTCATAAGTGACTTCTCCATAAAATTTTATGAAATTTGGTCTATTAGTTTTTGATTTAGAGTGGATACATACATTGCACAGACACAGATGTTATGCTGAAAATAGTTTTTTTCGTGTTCTAGAGGTCTTTAAATGTGTAGATTCATTGAAAATTCAAGTTGTGATTTTCGACATGGTTCCAATACTTTTCCTATACATTACCATGTATTGCAGGGAAAGTAAAAAATCTGATGTGGGCAGCACATGACTTTCCCTACAGACTTAAATTCATTTTCTCTTTATTTCTTTAATAATGCATTAAATTGAGTTTTATTGCACAATACAACACGCATACTTACTTGAAATTACACTGAATTTGCACTTTTAATTCAATTTTCATTTTTATTTGGTAACTGTACGTATATTCAAAGGCGGTGTAGCAAAGATGCGAAAAAACCAAAATATCTTATGAACGGCTAATGCTAGGCTGATCTTATTATTTTTATCATCAAAAATTATGTACAAAACAAGCATTTAATTAATATATTTGCACATACATAATCTTTTATTTTAGATTTTAATGATTTTTTGCAGGAAAAAAAAGCTGGTTCTATTTTCCCATATCGTATCAAAATCTAATCAGCACTAATGTAAACTATAAGTGACTTATCTCCCAAAATTTGGTAAATTATTTATTTAGCTAGAGTGGATACATATGATTTTTGCAGTCCATTTCGCAAAAAAAAAAAGGCATGTTCTTCTATCCCAAATTGTACCAAAAGCTAATCAGCACCAGGGTCACCCACAAGTAACTTACTCACAAAATTTGGTCAGTTTTTCAGTTAGAGTAGATACATACATTGCATACGCACACAGACATCATGCTAAAAATAGTTTTTTCATGTTCTAGAGGTCTCAAAACATAGATTCGTCAAAAACTCGAGTTGAAATCTTCAGTATGATTCCAACACTTTCCCTATACATTACCATGTATTGCAGAGAAAGTAAAATTAGTTGCACATAAAAATTGCCAACATTTGAACTAAGTGTTCACAAAATATATTTTATTTATCTACACATATATCACCTACTATATACAGGGTGTTTCTAAAGTCGCGCAACCCACATTTCGTTTGATACAAAAAAGACAAAAATATGAAATATTCATAGTAAATAGTTTAATATCTGCATAACATCGTGCGTTACAACAAATGCTGAAAATGACAACCAGTTGCTGTCAAGCACAGCTCTACTCGACGACAGGTATTTGTAGCCACATGATGCAGCATATCTGTGGGAATGGATGCAGTGATATTGCGGATGTTGTCCTTTAAGGCTTCGATTGTCTTTGGATTGTTTGCATATACACGTTCTTTGAGATAAGACCATAGAAAGAAATCAGGGGATCTGATTTATTCGGCACATTTCGTGTTTCAAAATGTTTGTGAAATGCTGAACGAACAGTTTTGTAAGAATTAGTCTTCAAATAATGCTCCACAATAAATACACGCTCCGGTAAACTGAGTGCCATTTTAGAACTATGTGAACTGACTCTGTACTAACAACACCATCTATTGTGCATTATATGATATATAAATAGCGCAAAATTCAAACATCTGTCTTTATATTTATGAGAGATATCAACCGAAATGTGGATTGTGCGACTTTAGAAACACCCTGTATTTTTGTATTAATTCTAATATATATTTTTGTACAAAACAATAAAAGTAAAAGTCTTTATTTTTATTAACACTAGAGCGACAGATATTTTGAACTACCTAGAACGATGGGCAGCGGTCAATTTGACCGCCATAGAAAAATATAACATACCTTTAATTCAAAACTGTTGTTATTATTCTTACTGTTATACTGTTGTTGTTATTATGTTGAACTGTTGTTCTCTTATTATAAAATCTAGAATAATTTTCTTCTGTGTTTTCAATAACTTTGAGAAAATAAGAAAAATCATAAAGTTTCAATGGGCTTGAGATTAGCCGTTTTGGAGGAATATTTTCTCAAAGTAGTTATGTGGTCAAAATGACTGCTTCTGTCATTCTAGTGTTAAAAGATATAAAAGCCTGAGTGCTTTCGAACATACTCCCATCATTAGAAGCATATGACAGGGGAAAAGGCACATTAAACAATTTATACTTGGAGACAGCAGTGCGGACCTGGCCTACCTCTCGGTTTACAGGTTTAGTTTCGCACCCCTGAGGACTTACGGACCCACATGTTTAGCGTGATCGTACGCCGCGTGAACACGGTGGCAGTTTTTTCTTTTTCCAGCGGAGGGAACCCAGGTCTACCGAGTGCAATTCCCGTGCGCTGACCATTGAGGTAGGGCATCCACAAGCAATTTATACTTACCCAAACCGCAAACAAAATTTTTATATCATTAATGGCCAAAAAATACAAGTGAAATGAAAAAACACAAAATATACAAATGTCACAGCATATAGAATTAAGATTATAGAAATAGTAAATATAACACATTTAGATGTTTTAATATGCAAACAATAATTTAAGTTCATGCAATCAAGAATGAGATGCCACATGAAACTGAGATGTTAAACAGGGTCAAAATTGCAAATAGAATGACAATATAAATAAATAAAGGTTCAAAAAGCAAAATATTATGGGATTATTGCAGTTGCTTAAAAGAAATGTTTTATTGAAAATCAGGACAAAATTACTATGGATAACAGTTTAGGATAATGTAGTGGAATGTTTTCTGTGTTTGATATCATGAACATGTTCAGATAATCTAATACTTCCAGTTCTTTAAGTGCTACCAATATAGAATTTATAATTATTTTCAGTAAAAAAGAGGAGAAAAACATACATCCTAGCTTGACTCAAAACATTACATTTAAATTTATCAGTCCTAAACATAGGAGGGATACAAGAATGGGAAGGTTCAAAATATTTGGTCCTTGACAAAACTGAACAAGATGGCAGAAGATCTTAGGATTATAAGGAAGACTGGCTTTGAAAGGCAACATATCAGTACTGGGGAAGTGTAGATTTGGGAAAAATAAATTATTACAGATAGAAAAAATTTGATGAATAAATTCAAGGAGTAAGCATCTTCACAAACAAGGTTAGAGGTAAAGTTTTTTTCATCGTGTAAACTATCGATAGAACAGATGTTAATAAAGACTTTTTTTTTTAAATTCATAATTTTAGACATGCTGCCTTAAAGTAATAATATATTTTTGTATTAATACCACTAGGGTGATTTTCCTAAAAAAGTAACTTTTTAATCATGTACCATTAAGACCTACTTGCATATCCTATGGAAATTGCAGAAATATATATAGCTCTAATATAAAGATTACATATTAGAATAGCATAATGATTTTTGTTCTAAATGGACATTCTAGTAAAGTAATATTTATATAATCATAATACTAAAGTGTTCATGATCAAGTAATTTAAACCATACAAGTTAATAAACAGTATTGTAAACACATCAACCAATTAAAACTTTAAAATCAAAGACAACCAAAAAATAGGTTTAAAAGTCCTTTATTAAAAATCTCCTTATTACGACATACAAAATTACACGACCAAAGCACTTTCGAGCATCACTATGCCCTTCATCAGTGGCAAAGTAAAAATAAGGTGCAAACCAGTGCTTAAATATAGGCCATAACCGCCAGGCAAAATTTACATATCAATTTACATTTTTAAAAAATGAGGCATTTAAAATATAAATAATTATAAAATGCATATTACAATAAAAGGTAAAGATTTATAACCAACATAAATGCCGTCAAAAAATGAAATAAAGCAACAACTAAATTTTAGGTTCGAACACATGGGTCGACATGTGATAGAACCCTGGGAGATGTATGACATTCCTATCAAGTACCTGCTTATTTTTGTTTCGGCTACTGGTCTCTTTTCTTAGAGACCTTAATTTCTTTTGGGGTAGTACAATAGACCTCTGGTCGATGTGCTGGACTCTCCTGGAGCCACCCGCCTTCATGTCATTCATTCATTCAACTACTAAATTTTCAGAAAATCGTGTAAAGATTTGACACGTAATGAGCCGAGAACAAGTTGTCAAGCATAGCTAAGGGTCTGAACAGGATCAAAATTACAAATTGTCTCATGGTAAATATAAATAAAAAGGGATTCATTAAAATATAACAGGGGTTATTGCAACTGATTAAAAGAAAAGTTTTATCAAACATAGATGAAAATTATCGTTAATAACATACTGGGCAAGAGCCATGGGCAGTTTACCTTTTTTAACATCGCAAGCATGTTCAACTAAACAAATACCAATAGTATGTTTAGTACTGCCAATATAGAGTTTAAAGTTATTATCGGGAGGTAAAAGGAGGAACAACGTACACCCCAGCCTGGCACTTAAAAGTTATTTTTATCCTTATATTTATCTGAATGGATACGATTAAATAACGTAGAAACAGGAAACAGTCGAATGAGCAGGCTTAAACTTAAATTCATGACAAAAATAAGAGGACAGAAAATTACTGGGTGATACTGAAGACTAGAATTATATGGCATTAGATCAGAAATAGGAATAAGGGTAGTTGGATGAATAAAATTATAGCGAATATGGGAAAAGATTTTCTAAATAAACTTGAAAAAATAAGCGGCATCATGACCAAAGTTAAAAATAAAGTCAATTTCAGTTACTAAGGCCGAAATAGATGAACAAATGTTAAAGGCATGATTAAAATAAGCATTAAAAGAGGCTTGTTTAGAAGAAATTGGGTGAGAGGAGTTAGCAGAAATACATGAATTAGCGAACGTAGGTTTACTAGGCTAAAATAGGCTAAAATTATAGTAGTATGGAAACCAAGAGTCTAATCTTTCTTTACCATTTCTGGATGTTCTTGTTTTTCCATAACTGTCTTGAGAAATAAAAGGATAAAATTAACCTTAAGTGCCAGGCTGGGGTGTACGTTGTTCCCCTTTCATCTCCCGATAATAACTTTAAATTCTATATTAGCAGTTCTAAACACACTGTCGGTATTCATTTAGCTCAGTGATTCTCAACCTTTTTAAAACTGCTGTCCCTCTAAGAAGCAAAAATTTTTTCAACGCCCCCCCCCCCCCCCCTTTGTGAAAATCCTGTAATTTAGGGTATGGGGAAGGAGGGGGGTACTGAATTATAAGAGGCAAAATTTTTAAGTAATTTTCTTCAATAGACTCACACACCAAATTTTTTTGGTTTAACTCAATATTTTTGCCCCAGCAGGTAATTGCAGTCTATTTGTTAAAATTCAAATGGCTAATGCAAAAAGAAAAAACTTATGCTTAAAAAGAGTTCTTTATTCTTAACTATCCATCTTCGCCGACCTGCCTGTTCGCTACCCTTGAAAATTTTGACTGTGACAAACTCGCTGGCGCCATAACCCTGTGGAGGAGTTGTTGAGACCCAGACCATCTGACCTACCAGAAAGGTGTAAAGTAACTATTTGGACGGCCAGGAAGTGCCACCCAATTTCGACCAGAACCCAGTGGGGGAGGCATCCACAGGGACTGTACCCTCCTTCCCCTACTACCAACCTCTCGGAAGGACTTATGGACCCACATGTTTAACGTGATTGTAATCCGCATGAACACTGTGGCAGTTTTGGCAGTGGCCGGAATCGAACCCAGGCCTACCGAGTGCAATTCCCACGTGCTAACCACTGGGCTACTGCGCCCTCAACCCTGTGGAGTTAACAAAGTTTGGTTTAGTTTAATGACGTTAAAACTAATAATGAAATTTTAAGATGAAAAATACTGTTCTAGGGGGGGGGGGGTTCTTGAAGATTGATTTGTAAAATGAATGTTTGTGAACTGTGAGATTCTGAGGATTTCTGTACCTGTAACCCTAGGAAAGGGATCCCTTTGATGTGTACTCACAGCCGAGATCAGCTGCTCCTATGTTTTTTATAGAGATATGCTCCTCTATTTTTTGTTTTACATAAATGAAATTGTATCCGGTTGTCTGCATTTTTAGTATTACATCACAAATTGCGAATTTCCATGCTTAATACCCATGCATATTCTGCTTGATACCCATGCATATTCACATGGGTATTAAGAGCATGGCCCAAATATATCAGACAGATACCACCAAACACTTATTCTGTTTTTAATTGTCCCTAGGCCAAAAACTATCACCATAGCAACACCGTGCATCTGTGCGCGCATGTGGGTGAAAAATTGAACTGCTCTTGCGGTTTTGCTGAGAAATTGAAAATCATGATTTCCTTAAAATCTGGATCCTGTGGTTATTTTTTCTTATTTCTTGACCAGATTGAGCTTGTAAGAATGCCTGATGTTTGAGCTTTCTAAAAATGTAAATTATTAGTTGAAATTGTTGGTATTTTTCCTGACGCGAGGAATTAAAAACAAAAGTTCATTGTTTTGAGCCGAAAGTGACTTTTGTTTTAAAATCTTTACAAAATATTAGAATTTGTCCCTGAGATTTGAAATTGATATATTTTTACTCGCAATTGTCAGCTCTTTTCGGTCATGTGATTTGTTTTTTTCTACGACATCTGGATGGTGGAGAAAAAAGGGGAAAAAAATGGTCAAAATTGCATAAAACATTAAATAACAAAAAAAATAATTTAAATTTTAAAAATCGGTTTTCATGTATCACCTTCCCATCCCCCGGATCTCCTATTGCCAAATTTCGTAGCTCTGCGACGCGCAGTCGCTGAGCCTATAGTGTATAAGACACACAGACAGACATTGCCTTTTATTATTTAAGATTAGATAATTAAAAAAAAAAAAAAAAATTTTTTTTTACACTAAAAAAGTAGTATCAATGAAACAATCAAGTACATATGTCAGTGGGATGGTTGTACTTGATGGTTCAGAGCCAGTTTCTTAACGTGCGGTTCAATATTTCTAGTAAGATGAAGGAGCAAGTTCCCTCTTTTTACGATTTCGAGTCGATTTCTCTTTTTCGTAACTAGATCTGTCACAGCACTGAATCCTCGCTCGACGAGGTAGGAGGAAGGGAAGGCTATTAAAAATTTTTTGACGATAGTCCACAGTCCCGGGTAGAGGTGACTGATGTTACCTTGAAGCCAAAATTCTGTGAGACAATCACCATTCTGGAAGCTGGCTTTCAAAGTTTCATTAGTTGAAAGTTCAACCAATTCCTCCTGAATCTGAACCTCTGCTGTCTCAATATTCACAAAAGGGTTCATGACCCATTGAGGGACTTCCAGGGACAAAATATCCTCAAAATGCTCAGAAAAGTCCTTGTGCAAAGACTCAAGGTGTTGACAATAAACTTGTGTATCATCGAAGGGGATTTCACTGTTCTTATGCAGATCCGATAAGATTGGAAACTGGCTGAACTTGTTGCTACCAAAATTCTGCATCCACAAAGTGAGTTTTTTTAGGAAGGCAGAAATAACAGATTTTGTTGTGATTAAATTGAGCTCGTCGCCTTGAAGCTGCAAATTAATTCCATTGAATTTTGCGAATAAATTGGTCATGTAAGCAACATTGATCTTAAATTGTGGCAATCTGTCTCTCAGAGCTACATCTTTCACTTCGAGGAACTCAAGCACAGAGTCGAAAAGATTTCAGAAACTATTGAGGCAGGCACCTTTGGAGAGCCAGCAAACTTCAGTGTGTAGAAGCAAGTGATTGAATTCTTCATCGTTGTCCTTACACAGCTGCCCGAATAATCGATCGTTGAGAGCATTACTGCGAATTTTGTTCACAGCAGAGATGACATATTGTAATGACTGATACAAATGGTCATTGAGGTTTTTTGCAACTAAATGCTGTCTGTGAATCATGCAGTGAATAGCTAAAATACCTGGTACCTTCCTCTTCAAAAGGGCGATGAACCCACGATGACGACCCACCATTGCAGGAGCTTCATCAGTGGCAACAGACATAAGTCCAGTTCACATGCACATTTTAAAGCCGGTATTATGGCCGCAATTTGCCCGTGGAACCGTTCTCATGTCCAAGCGGTCAAAATACCGGTTTGAAAGAGGGTTGAAAGGAGGTAGAATTTTGTTCCTTCTTATTTAAGGGAACGAAGGGGGTAGATTGGGGATTTACCCACAATTCCATGCGCGCAGCTGCGATTTCTTGAAAAACATGGCAGATACTGAGATACCTTATGGACTTTTTATACAAATTCTATCTGAAGATTGTACAATAGTGATGAATTCATAGAACTTTATATAGATTATTTTGCATTCATTACACGGACTTATTTACGAATTAAACGGATTGATCTTTATTATACCTCAGAATTTAATGAACGGAGAATCCTACTAAAAAAAATTGATGCGGGTATGTACATTTTGTTTATTTGAGCTAACTGTTATCTCATGAATTAGAAATATTTGTTCCTCGATTTTAGGATAATTTTTATAGAAGTGTTTCTTTCTTAATTACAAAACGTATACAATTGAGTGTTAGTTAAAAGTCATAAGCCAGCTGATTTTCCTTTGAAGCAGCAACTTTAAAATATAATGTTCTGTTTCTTGGGCAAAATTTCTGGATTTATCTAAGTAGTTTTTAACAACTGCTAAAGATTTTCTTAGGTTTATATAATATACATTCTCCTTATATAAAACTATCTTAATACTCATTTATTTTATATTGTTAAAAAGGAGTATAATGTGTTTATATTTAAATGAATATATGTTGTTAATTATTGTAAATAAATTATTTATACATTATATTTCAAGTTTGATTATTTAGTTTTGTATTCTAAGCTTTCTACATATCAAAGCAAAATGTCCCATAACTTGAGATGATGTGATTATGATGTCAATATTATGATTAGTAAAAAATTGCGTTTTATAATTATGTATATCAATAACAAAGTAAAATGTTTAAGACATTCAAAATTACTTTACATAATTTTGCAACTAAACTGTGTAAATTAGCTTACAAAATGCTAATTCCCCCCCCCCCCCCCCTAAAGAATATTTCATGATTGTTAGTATTAGAAATATAAATTATTTTTATATATTTTAGATGTACTACATTTACATATGAAGTCGATTTTATTTTATTAATTTTATTTTTGGATTACTCAAGAGGACCACCTATTTTACATATCAATGAAACATGTCCATCATAAGTATTTTTATACTGTTATATTAAAAACATTATTTTTAATTGTGGTATTAGTGGTATATGAGATTTTTTGTATCTGGGCCATGCAATAAGGTCTTATGTGTTTTTAATAAAAGAATGAGTTATACCAATTTTATAATAGTTAAAATGTATTCGATATAAATATGCTTATTTTTTTCTCTATGCCGACTTCTTATATCGATTTGTCTTGAATAAAGTTTCTTAAAATGCTATTACACTTTTTCCACTAATTCAAGTTTATACATCATAATTTGGCTTAAAAATGAAGATTAAATGAGAAAAACTTTCTTTTTTGACTTTTAAGAATGAATTCTTTAAACAGTTTCACGGAATAAAATTTTTATATGTATATATTAAAATAAGCATATATTTATAGTTTTAAAATATATTAAATTTAATTTTAGCATATAATTTTTAATTTGATGTTTATAAAGATTCAAGTTTAATTTAGATATATTATTTAGATTTAATTTATATATGTAAGATATTTCCAAAACAATAATCAAATAGTTATTTTGTTTCTCATTTCTGTACATTTGTTATATTAAATAAATTGGTCCTAGCTCTTCAAGCAGGAGTAATGGGGTTTGCACGTGTGAACCGGTCTAGAATGGATCCCGGAAAATACCCCCTTTTTCACCGCAATGTTTCATGGCCGGAAAATACCGGTTTGCATGTGAACGGGGCTATAATGCAACAGGAATATATTTCTCTTTAAAATAATCTTTGACTGTATTAAAAATAGATTCACCTTTAGTATCTGCAATCAAGCTTCTTGCAAAAAGAATATCTTGAATAATTTTTTCTTCCTTCACAAACCGGACGTACTTCAAAAGTAAAGCCTCATTACTTGGCAAGGTTGATTCATCAACTTGAAGAGAAAATTCGGTGGGTATCAAAAGTTTGCATAAGGAAACTTCAACGTCTTCAGCCATCTCATCAATTCGTCTTCTCACTGTATTGTTGCTTAATGGGACATTTTTGATTACATTGGACGTGGCTGGATGGTGTAAAACAGTTTCTAAAACTTCCTTGACAGCCGGCAGTATCAACTCTTTGCCGATGATATGAGCTTTCCCCGATTTAGCAATTAATTTTGATATATTATAAGAGGCTATCAAACCAAGATTGCATTTTCGTGATGAGGTTACTAGTAAGCCTGAGACCGACAGTTCTTTCAGAAACTTGTCCCTGATGTTCGTGAAAAACGATAAATCTTTATTTTGTTTGCCAGGATGAATTTTTTGCAGATACTCCTGCAAATGAGATGGTTTCATTGCCTCATTAGATAACACTTTGTTACAAAGTAAACACAAGGGTAGTTGTAAGTTCGACGGAAATTGAACAAATCCGAACTTCAAGTACGTAGCACTGTATTGATGACACTTCTTTCTGTTAACCGACATCATTGGCGGCACAGCAAAATATGATGAGGGAAAGATAACTATTTCTCAAAATTAATAATTCACTATAAAGAACTAATAAGCTCACATACCTAGCCGACTGGCCAAATAAACAATGAAAGTAAATCGAAACTGGGGGAAAAAACAGAAATGAAGCGAACGAAAACCAACACAAGAAACACGGGTCAAATCAAACATTCATACTGAAAGGACGCTCAATGCATACACTGTGATTAATCGTGGTAAAGAGAATTCGCCAAATGGCTTGAATGAGCAAGTATTCAGAGGCGAAAACAGCTGATGCATACGCTGTGCAGGTTGGGATCGGAGAATCCTGATGGCCAAAGGCTTGTAGTGTCGAGTTCTTCAAGGTCATCCTACCTAAAATAACCTTTTCCCAACAGCGAAATAAGACTTCGTTTTTGCTTCGGACAAATTTCTCTCCCCATTTTGAGAATTGCGCGAGGGAAGTTTCATTGTAGTCCCTGACATCTTCACGATAAGGAGTGTTGAATGTCATTTTGTGTCAATACACACAAAGATGAAACTATCGCCAATTACCCAGAAGCAAAATACCGAACCCCTGCTTCTTTTTGCTGACCACAAGCGTGGAGGGGTTGTACAATGGGAACACAATTATCGGCGTTGAAGAAAGAGAAGACCTGGGAAACGTAGGGGATGAAACTTACTGGTTCCAGAGCCGTCACTTTTGTTTTATTACTGGTACAAATGGTGTAAATTGGATAAACGATTTAATAAATTTATTTGGGAGTTTTAAAATTAGGTTTGAATGCCAAAACGTGCTCATCATCCCCCTACCACCCAAAACATGCCCACCGCCCAAAACAAGTTCACCAATCCTCAGCATCCTCTCACCGCCCCTATTGAGAACCAATGGTTTAGCTGAACATGCTTGCAATGTTGAAAATGGTAAACTGTCCATGACTCTTGCCCATTATGTTATTAACAATAATTTTCATCCTATGATTGATAAAATTTTCTTTTAATTAGTTGCAATAAGCCCCGTAATATTTTATTTTATAAATACCTTTTTATTTATATTTACCGTGAGTCAATTTGTAATTTTGATCCCGTTCAGACTCTTAGTTATGCTTGGCGACTCGTTCTTGACACATTACGTGTCAAACCTTTATATGATTTTCTGAAAATTTAGTAGTTGCTTTATTTCATTTTTTGATGACATTCATGTTGGTTATAAATCTTTACCTTTTATTGCAATATGTATTTTATAATTATTTATATTTTAAATGCTTAGTTTTTTAAAAATGTAAAAAAAATGTAAATTTTGCCTAGCAGTTATGGTCTATATTTAAGCACTGGTTTGTACCTTATTTTTACTTTGCCACTGATGCAGGGCATAGTGATGCCTGAAAGTGCTTTGGCCGTGTAATTTTGTTCATCGTAATACAGAGATTTTTAATAAAGGACTTTTGAACCTATTTTTTTTTAGCTATCTTTGATTTTAAAATACAAGTTAATATTTGTTATTTTGTATTTAATTTTGTTTTCTGTCAATATAAAAGTTATCTTAAAAATATTAAATTTTTTTGCATCCTCCCTTCTCCCATGTATTGACTGACATACCGTACTTTAAAGACCAATGCTCTAAATAATGCATTGGGCATTTTGTACAGAACTATTTATTTTTAATAATATAAGAACATAACTTTTAAACAAAATCTATTTATGTAAAAGTGATACATTGTATGACCTGCTAACAAAACTAAATGGGAATTTATATATAAAGAGCAGAACTCTGAAGCTTTGCATAGCATATGGCATCAGATACTGAAAGTGAGGCCATGGTGTGGGCAGCTCATTCCGTACATAATACAATGAATATAGTTCTTTCACAGCAAAATTATGATGTGACTATGGAACTCTATGACAGCAAATACTGAAGGTGAGACCATAGTTTTATTTTATATTTTATAAATTTTTATTTGAGGTGCCATGCAACTCGGAGTGTCATGCTCATTTTATTAATATGTTTAACATGCAAAATATTTCAAGTTTCTTCCAACAAAAACAGTAAATATTTTTGTTTGTATTTTGTTTATTAATGATAGGGCAGAATGCCCACAAGTCTCACTAGTAGATTTAAATAAGGTAAAATAATAGTACTGTTATGCATGGGACTTATTCAAATCTTATGCATAACCATCCTATAATTATTTTATCCTATTAAAGATGTATCCCCATTTAAATTTTGTGACAAGTAGTACTATGTATCCACATAAAAAAAAAATTAATCAACATTCAGAGAATTACCCATTAGCCATTCATGTTTTAACTTTTTTTTTTAACTGACTGATCTTTCAAAGGTGATTTAAAATCCGAAGTCCAGTGACGCCCTGGTACCAGTCAAAATTTCAATTAAATATTCAAGAGTAGAAAAGAAAATTTATTTATTAAATAAATTGTTTTATACATAAACTACAGAAGTACAAATTATTTAATCCTAATTTCCAATGAGTTCATCAACAAATGATTCTATTTGATCTTCATCTCTCAGTCCAGTAAAGCTCTTTTGAGCCTGGCCATTTTTAAAGCCTACAACATGAGGAACAGCTTGTACCTACAAAATAAATTCAATAAAATTCAATTTAAGGCAAAAAAAACAAACTGAAATACACTTATGAATGGTAAAATACTTAAATTCACTCAAGTTGAACACATACTATCTTTTAACTTTTCAATATATAGGTATATTCCTGATGGATGGATGACCACATGTCATGCTTTGTTTGAAGCGGGGGCGGGGCGCTAATCACTACAGAATGTCGAAAGTCGTCGTTTGTAGGGCTACCACTGCATGCCTTCGAATGCATGCTGACATATGTCTGGATGGACCTGTTCCACTGCAGTGATTCACATGCCCTTCTTCAATCCATCTTCTCCAAATCCTTTGCACAGTGGATGCATCTACGTGTGTTTCAGCGGCGATACGCTGGTATAACCACCCAGCCATACATAGGCCTAAAATGAATTCCCTTTCACGATCATGCAAATGCTGAAACAGACTTCAGCATCATCGGTCAGGAATCTCTTCAACAACACGTCTTTTGAAATGAAAAACAACTCGGGAAACGGGTTTCCATAAGCAACAGTAACAACTGTTAGCTCATCTGCTGTTTCCATCCCTTTTATTCTACACTCTAATCATGTGACCTACTTGCATTTCAGATCATTTGCATACATCGGTCAGCTCTGTGTTTGTTTTGCAATATGCATAATTATACAGCCAAAGCTTCATGGTGTTGCATTTTGTATGTCAGATAGTGTATACAGGGTGTCCAGTGCCATCGGTGCCCAATGGCTATTTCCTCAACTATTAGTCACAGAGATACACTTCCAATTGCAAAAATGTTTTAAATTTTAAAATCTATTATCTTAGAAACAGTTTAAATCAATAAATGCATTTCTGAAAGAAATACGAAATATAAATTTTTATACAGTCCTCCCAATTATATTTAGGAAAATCATCCTCATACATCCTTATGCAAAATAATAATAAAAAAATCATCCTTTTACGACCAAAATTGACCGACTTATAGCTGTTTAAAGTTGGAGCTTTTTTTTTTGCTGAGAAATAGTCAATACGGTCCCTGATTGGTTGGTTGCCTGAAATGGGACATTTTTATGCGTGGAAAAGCGATGCAAGTCATAAAGTTTAATGCTTCATAACTCGGTGAATTTTGGTCATAAAAGGAAGATTTTCCTAAAATATTTCTAGCACACAATGTGATCTCCGGCCGTCCAAATAGCTGCTCTTAGTCCTCTGGACGAGTCGGACGGTCTGGGTCTTCAACACAATGTGATCTGCTCACATTGATTTGCGTGTTTCCTCAGCTGAAAGTTGTGGTGTTACTGTTTGTTATAAGAAATAAATTCTTTAAAAGTATTATTAGATAAAGTTAAAAACTACTTATAATTTAATAAATAAATAATTACATGTTATATTTCAATGTTTAAAAGATGCCTGCTAATCAGGGTCAGAAAAAAAGAAAAAAGGTTTTAAACTAGAAAGAACATGGTTTAAACAAAAACAAAATAACAAAAGAAAACATGGTTTAAATCAGCCAACCCAGTTGCTAATTGAAAAATCCAAAGGCTTCCTGTTTTTGCATTATAACATGTAAACTTCCATAATATTTTGAAAGAAACTCATTTTAAAGTATTATCATTACCCAAAAAACTTTCATGATGAAAATAGATACTTTTCATGTTTTAATTATGCTAAGTGTATATTGTTCCATTTTCAAAAGTGTGCTGAAAATTATGTAAATAAGCATTACGGCAATCTTTAAACGGAAAGATAATTAAAATACATTGTTCAGTTTGCTATAGGTATAAGAAATATATTTATGTAAAAATATTAAAAAAATACTTATAATTAAACTTTTAAAAGATAATTGTTATATATAATACTAGAATTTGTTTTAAAAATATATGTTTATAATTGAAAGGATGAGTATCATGAGATAAAAGAGACAATTTGGTGGACATTGAGTTAAGCATATATTTAGTGCTATTAAAGCATTTTTCTTTCAGCAGAATCACTTGATAAAACATTCCAATTTCTTATTATATTTTTAAAAAAATTACAGAATTTAATGTTGAAATAATAGGCTTTTAAAAATGTTATTAGCTGTTTTATTAGAATGTGCAATTTTCAGGGATCAGCCCCATATTGAAAATTGCAATTTGAAAGGCGAGATTTCATTGATTGATCATAACTGTTCTAATAAAGTTGAGTGGGTAATTTGCTATTTTATTGAAAGACATTACTGGTTTATTCTGATACCTCATCTTGTGTTTGAGTACATAAAATCCTCTACAATAGTTATCTTATAGGATTTTAAAATGGCCGAATTACATGAATGATGGAGCAGTACATTTACATTGTAATAACAATCGAATATGTCAAAGTTGTGAGATTAGTTCATCGAATTTTAATGCCTAACGGGTCTTAAGTTGTTGTAATAACTATAATACTAAACTGCAAATATGTAAATTATTCTTTTGACATAAAGCTTTGTCTTACAGTAATTAGCATCACATAACTTTATTATTTATTATATTTTTATATATTTATTATTTTTTTATAAATATTTTATTATCATAAATTATCACAATTTTGTGACCGATTTCAACTTGCTATAACTTCGGGACTATTAATCGTAGAGTAATTAATAATACATCATTAGATAGCTGATAGCGTCCCATTTATAACAATACAAGTTTCAGCCCTCCATCTCTTCCTTAACCCTTTAATACAGTTACAGAATTATGTTGATTAGGTTGCATTTATACTATACTTTTATACAAAACTGGATAAAAAGAAATGTCTATTATATTAAATAAAGATTAAAGTAAAATTAATATAACTTTTTTAAATTAAGTCTTTTTTTTCAACTAATATATGACCCCTAAAATCATTGTGATAATGAATATTTAAACATAGTAAAAGAACTAACTACAGCGAGGAAACAGCTGAATTTTTGCGTACTCGTATAAAAAGTCTTTGTGAAATGATTTCCATCAAAATATGCCAAGGTTCCTATTCACATTTTTTCTGAATATTAATTTCACAATTCATTTTATGCAAAAGAATTAATAAAAATCATGTAATTGTGTGGGTTGCTTAGTGGTAGTGTAATACAAAAAATCAGCATGAGAAGATAATTATTACATAAGATATAAATAAACATCTAGGAATTAGGAGCTCAAAACTTTATATACACATAAGTATTTGGAAATGCCTTATCCAAATGACTGGAAATTTGGTATTGGAGATTAAATTTTGGTCTAGATTTGAAATATGTTGTCAAACTTGGATGTTGCCATTGGAAATTTCAAAGTTTGTGTACATTTGATATGAAGATGACCCCTTATACAAATTTTATGCACAAAAATTTGTAAAGGACATTATTCCTAATCAAATGATATCTGTAAATTTGCTCCAAGATAAAAGATGCTCGAATAAGAAGAGGTGAGGTTTTTTTTTTTTACTGCAGCTGTACATTTACTGTAATAGACTAAATGCTTTTGTATGCAGATTTCTGTTCATAAAAGTTTAACTTATAATATTCAGATTAATTTAAATGTTTTTTCACGTACTGTACAGTATAATACATATATCACAAACAAAATATATCACATTTATTGTTCAGTATTTTGTTTTAAATTAATTCTTTTCATTTTTTACCATATTTTAGTTGGACATCTGATAATCCAGCACTGCTAAATCCTAAATGTGCTGGATTATAGTAAATTTACAGTATATTTTACTTTATTTATAACCTAGCTAAAATATATAGCATGAAACTTTATATTTGTAAATTTTGGACCACAGATTTTTTTTCTCCTCAGATTATTTTATCACGCTAGAATTAAACCACACTTCATCATTTAAATACATAAGATTATCAAATACAAATCTGTTATGTATACGTAAACAACAGCAAAATAGAAGGTATAGAAAAATGAAAATTCCAGTGAGCTTACATCATATTTCATTGCAAGTTCTGTATTTGCATCAATATCAATTTTAGCCAAGTGTACTTTCTCACTTCGACTTCCAATTATAATTTCAAGCCTAGGTTCAAGAAGTTTACATGGGCCACACCAACTGTTAAAAAGAAATGAAAATGATCAAACTAACAAATAAAATATATATACACTTAATTAATTGGCAAAAGTATTTATTCATATTCAAGGATGAGGTTGTTATCAAAAAAAATATTACATATAGTTTTGATCTTTGGAGAAAAAAAATTTAAATTCTGACCAAAAAAAAAAGAAATTCTCTCTTCAAAGACCATTTTTACTTGAAATATTTTCTGGTTACTGTACTTTCTCTGGGATTTCACTTTTCTCTATTCTTGGTTTTCTCGCACCCTTTCAAAGATCCCTGGTGTGGTGTTGATCTTGCCCGCAACAGAGATTTATGAGATCTTCGATGGAGTCTACAGGTGTCTAGTCCCCAGAAGTCCAGTGGATTCAGGTCCACCACACCCAATCCACTGCTGGGGATACATAGTGTTTAGAAAGTGTCGGCCAGAGGTGAAAAAATGTGCCGGGCCCCCATCATGCATAAACCAAGTCACATTGTGTGGTAAGCAGAACACCCTACAACAGACCGGGTAACACATGCTCCAGGAAAACATTGTACACAGCACCCATTAAGAGCTCTGGCAAAGATAAGGTCCTACCAGCTAAAGCTTAAAATTCCCACTCGCTAATCGCCACATGGCGATTAAACTTAAAAAATAATCAAGATGGATATCACGTTTGCATACAATAGATAAAACCAAGGACAAAATGTTTTTCAAAAAATGAAAAGTCTTTTATTTAACATCCTAAAAGACGTACAAAATATTGTTAAAAACTGCCAGAGCGCTTTCGGACGTATATACGCCCTTCATCAGTGGCTACATGAGTGGTAAAAGCATGGAATGTTTATATATATAGAGACCATTTTAAAACAAATTTGCATAAAATATAAATGGTAAATGAACTTCTAAAATAATTCAAGAAATATACACTGAAATTAAAAAATAAGTTTAAACGCTTACGAATTTAAAAATATTACAAGAAAAGAACTAATACAAATTTTAGAAAAACATCAAGCATGATATTCCTGAGAATGACGTCACAAAAAACTTTTAAGAGATTTGAATTGCATAGAGTCGAGAATAAGTCGCCAAGCATAACTTAAAATTCGAACAGGATCAAAATTACAAATTGATTTACGGTAAATATAAATAAACAGGGATTCATAAAGAAGAATACTACGTGGATTGTTACAACGAACCAAAAGAACAGTTTTTTCAACAACGGGAAGAAATTTATCATTAGCCACATATTGAGCAAGAGCCGCAGAAAGTTTACCAGATTTGACATCGCGAGCATGTTCTGCTAAACAGATGCCAACAGTACGTTTTGTACTACCAATGTAAAATTTATAGTCACCAGCAGGAGATAACAGAGGAACGACATACACCCCAGCAAAGCTTTTAAAGTCATCAAAATTTCCAAGTTTATCGGATTGAATACGATTAAATAAAGTGGTAATATTAGAGTGAGCGGGTTTGAAACCAAATTCATAGTAGAAATTAATAAAAGGAAGGAAAATCCTAGGATGGTAAGGAACACTAGATTTATGGACTAAACAATCTTTAATAGCAACAAGTTTAGTATCAGTTCAGTATAAATTCACTCAAGCTGATACTAAACCATTCTTCTTTCTTCTGCTGGCGGAATTCTTCAACTTCCTCTTTGGGCAACAGGTTGAGGGATGTTGATGTATATGACTTCACTCTTGTAAAAGTAAAATCCTTTGCATTCTGAATTGCAACTGTACTTGGGCTGGAAAGATTATATTTTGTAGCATTGCACGTTAGCAGGCCCCCCTACACCATCACAAGGCCCCTTTCGATGACCAGTAGTGCTGTATACCCACTCCATTGGCATAAGCAACTTAGTCACTTCAAACAGTTGATAACGATTTTTGAAGTGACTAGGAACACGATCTTTTCTGGCTGTGATTGCAGCTGTTGTTGAATTTTGTGTATTTCTAACAATGCATGTGCTGAGTCATGTCCTCTGTCATCACTTATAACAGCAACACATATTAAATTAAAATTTAAAAATATTAATAATTATATTTTAAAGGAATCACTTGCATTTTTGTTAATTAAAATGTAAAACCATATTTTTTAATTCATATACTAAAGCTAATTTAGTTTGAAAGCATAAAAAGAGACTTCCTTAAGTGTGGTGTTTTGAGTTGGGGCATGCCAATTTCTATTACTTGAAAACTAAAAATAATAGAAAATAGCTAATATTTTCAAAACATAAACACTTTAATGAGTACATTTTATTAATTATAAACTAATGTACCAATGTATGTTTTAAAAGTATTAAAAAATTAATTTTATTAAATTGAAATATGGGTTCAAAGATTAGGACATCAAACAGGCGGTCATTTTGAAATCGCCCAACAATACTGAAATCAATATTCTTTAATAGCCAATGCAATTTCAATTAAGAGTAGTTTTTTCAACTAGGAAAGAAAATTCTTACGTTGCTTGGAAATCAATTACGACAGGAATTTCACTTTTCACTACTTTCTCATCAAAATCATTTTCGTCTTGTATTTTGAATATTTTAAGATTAATATTTGTAGAACTTAACATCCTTTTAAAATCGTACTTAAAGGTTACTTTTCTGCAATGATTTATAATTCTACTTCCTAAAAAGGCCATAGTGAATAAGTAAACTATTTTATTCTGCTTATTACTTAAAGATGATCCTCATGGAATTTTTATGAGCAGAAAATCAACACACAGACAGACCACAGGAAAAACAGTTGAAATATTCCACATCTGTGAAATATTCGACTGAATACTGATTTAAAAGCGAGATAGTTCGAAT